>JAODJW010000019.1:4764841-4789644 GCA_026777045.1 Hyperopisus bebe
CTGGGTTTCCCTGCTGAGACTGCTGCCCCCGCGACCCGACCTCGGATAAGCGGGAGAAGATGGATGGATGGATGGATCAGCAGGCTCCCAGAAGCTCCTAAACAGCAGGGAGACATGAGCTCTCCCAGCATGCTGGTGGTGTCTGTCATGGGCCTCCCCTTCCCCTTATAAAGTGAAACACAGCATCCTGGGTAATTCCACCTTCCTCTTCTTGCTCTCCCTGGGTATTTTAGCATGCCAGATACACCATTACTGCACACAGACACTATACTGCAGCCACAATCGCTGGATAAGTTCTGTATCACAAAGTAAGAACTACCCATGAAACCTGCTACTGAAATATTTATGTAATATGTCATAAATAATAATAACTGTTTAATCACAGTGTTTAATGGTGGGTGGCCTGGCTATGAAAAGCAGAATTTAGATATATCCTCCACGCTGGTGCTCAAACTGCCATCTGCACCTGCACTGTTTTTCTCCTGTGTTTCAGTAAACTCCTTGATTTGCCTAGATGACCAGTCTGCAAGGAACACATTCCTTGACAGAGAAACTCACAAGCCTAATCTCAAGGTCAGGACACGTTTGAAATCCCTTTACTATGATTTTACTATGATTTTTTCTATGCCCAATCTGACCAGGACTCTGCTCTTATAGCTGATTACATGCTTCTGTGATCAAAATCCAGGAGGTGAGTCTCTGCAGGAAGGATGAGTGAGCGTATAGAAAGATGGGTATGTCGAATGGTGATGTAATAGAGCAGGCGTTCCAAAGAGTTATTTCTATTGACCGAAAATTCGATCGATAAACATTATTTCAGAGATGGACCAGACATTTACCAGACATATAGGTCGTACAATGAGTATGATTAACAGACATCTATAATCAAATGCCTGCTTCATTTTTGTTCACATAGCATAAGACACTTACTATGCTTATTAACATTTACCAACATACTTCCAGAAAGCGCAAAGGAAATTACATGTTGTTCCACCCACTTCACCACACTCTTTTCCCATCAACGGGCTTACCATCTGACACACCCACTAACCTTTTGAAATACCTACTACCCTTTTGACACGCCCCCTAATCCAGCTTGCAGAGACCTATACTTGAAAATTCCAGCAAGGCACCAGGTAAAAAGATCAGGGGTAGTTATCACAGTACTTATGATTTCCTATTCAGGTATCCTGGTGGGGGGCTCCCTTGCATACAATGACTTACCACCATTGTGTGCATTAAATTTATGGAACTGTAAATTTATGTTTCCACCAAAGGAGATTGACCGGTAGCAGTCCTAGATGGCCGTGACCGAGCTGTAGGAGCAGGGGCTGCCCATTGGACACTTCAGTTGTAGCATGGGCCCCTTTGTCCTTGTGTTGTTGCTGTGGGCAGAGCCACAACTGGGCCACACCCACAAAACCACCCTGTCCTGGTTAAAGTAGCCCCCCCATCCTAGAATTTTGGATAATGTAAACAGATCACTGGCATCTAGTTTATTTTCACATGAGTTGAAGCAGGCTTTATTAAAGAAACCTGATTTGGACTGCACAATTTTTTTATAATTTTAGGCCCAATTCTAGGCTGCCTTTTTTATCCAAAATAGTGAAGAAATTGGTGAGTCTGCAGCTACAAACTTACCCAAGCAAGATTGATCTTTATGAGGTCTTCCAATCAGGCTTCAAGCCTCATCATAGTACTGTATAAAGACTGCTTTCCTGAGGGTCATGAATGATCTCCTACTAATCAGTGATACAGGTGATTCAGCCATTTTAGTGGCTTTTTTAATATGAGCACATTACACCAATTGTAGCCTCTCTGCTTTATGTTTATTACAGAATTTTAAAGTTTTTCTTTATGTCTCCAAATGTTTACACAGTCTGGCCCCAGCCTACTTGGCTGATGTACTTCATGCTTACTCCTGCCATCGTGCCCTTAGGTCCGATCAGATATGTTACCGCTAAATGTACCCAGATCTAGATTTACGTTGAGAGGAGATCATGCTTCTCTGTTGCTGCACCAAAACATTGGAATAGTTTGCCTTTACGTTAGGTCAGCTACAGAGTTTATCTTTTCTTTGGCCTTAGTGAGGTGTCTTCTGTACAACTTAATTTTATTTGATGGTGTCTCAAAGTGAATTGTATGAGTTGTGCTCTGCAAATAAAGATGAGTCGACTTCACTATGTTCCCTGTATCTTCTGTGTTGCTGTAGTCCCTAGTTTTTGATTGATTATTACCCCCACCTGTGCCTTCTCACCTAGGTTCCCAGTATTTGGTTGATTTAGTAACAGCCCAACACTGGTCCCTTGTTGAGGCCCTCCTTGTTTATGTATATAATAAATGCCTGCCCTTCACTTGTTCCTGAGTTAGTTGTTGCATTTGTTTGTTTGGAGTATGTCATGCTTTGCTTGCTGCTTTCTTATGTGTTTACTTGAATGTGAAAGGTTTTTTCCCCCACCTGTTTAGTTAGTTCAGTATTTTTGAATTCAATTCATAATAAAGATCTGTCATTGTCCGTGAACTGGGCCGTGAATCGTACTTTTAGCCACAATGCTTTTACAGTTTTATAAACATGCGAAATACGTTTTGGAGAAATGACGAATAATACATTCGCAAATCTACGCAAACACGGGATTTTAACATCTGTCGAAAGCACGACAAGGTGGGGTAATAAGCATATCGGGAGATGAGCCGTCACCGCCCGATCTACTCATTACGCACTGTCGACAAGTCGTCATCTAGACGCCTGATCGCACTGGGATCACCTGGAAATCTGCAGTTTGGAGCAGACTGCGCTAGCAGGGAGCTATAGGAGACGCTGTAAGTCACGCACCAACGAGCGCGCATGCGTGTTTCTCTGTATGGCGGAGAGCAGACTCAGACAGCACGCTGATGTCGAGCTGGTGGGATAGCGGTGGCTGTCTGCAGATGTATACTTTGGGATTCCCACTGAGCTCACATACAAGGCAACCATACATCCGTTTTCTGAAACCGATTATACTATTGAGGGTCGCGAAGACATACAGGACAGCTTTATTTAATTTGTCAAATATATGCTACAACCACACCTGAATAAACACACATATACATATTCAGAATGGAGAGTTAAACTGACCAATTCGCACCACGCGATAAATATCTTTTAAACCAAAATACGTGTACTAAAGTGGTCTATAATTTTCCAGTTAGAATTAAAAACGGCACAGAACAGCTTGTGAGCTACATCTTTCAGACTTTGGTTAGGAGAGTACATAGGCACGCGGGATCTTCCTCCGCTGGAATACACGAAGCCTGGGTTCCCTAAGAGTCACACAAACACAAGGGCCACTGCTTAGGAAAAAAATGTCATCTGGGTGGGTCCCCCGCGACAATATTCGCCGACTGGGGAAATCAATCGCGCGCTCCTTATTTGTCCGCCAGGACCACAGTAGAGACTTTGGAAGCACACTGCACCTCAGTCTATCACCAGCAGAGGTCACTCCTCCACAGTGGCTGTGCAGTCCTGGTTGAGACAAAGAAACTTGTGTCCAAGACTTAAGCGCATTAACTGCGAATCCAGTTTCACAAAGCTAAAATAAAATTTACATGGAAAAAATAAACCTAATAATTAATAATTAACAGCTCCTGTTGACTCAAATCCCAGTGATCTGTCCCTGCTATTACTGTTTGTCTTATCTAAGATTTTAAGTTCGTTCATTTAAAAAAAACCGTTGCGTAAAAGGCCAGAGAAAACTGTACTCGACTCGATATTACTGTACTTAACCTACTTTACGTTAATATGAAAATTTAATTTTATTTCAGATGTCTTTTTTATCAATAATAATAATAATGCTTTACGCTGCATCTTGGTGTGGAAGGTTTCATGAGTATCCACTGAGTGGCGTTATCACACTATATCTCGTAGTTCATGCATTATATTGTCAAATTCCTATCATAATTGTGAATTGTTAAAAAAAAAAAAACATCACGGTGTGTTTTAAAATAACGGGAAAGCTTTAGAAACGCAGTCAAGTCAGGGTCGGAGTTTCAAAGATTTTCCATTGCATTATGAATTACAAGGTGAGAAAAAATGAGTTTTGTCTTTTGTACAAATGTGTTGGTGCACAGGTTTTTGTTAAGATCGCTGGGAACAGGCAGGCAGGAAACGGGGAAGGACGAGGCAGGTAGGCAAAAATACAGTAAACGGGGTTTTATTAGGGAAAGACAGGGCAGACAGCGACGAACATCAATGACCGATCTGGGGAATACTAACTCAGACGCGGACTAAATACACAAGACACGCAGAAAATAACAGGCAACAGGTGATCACAATCGGGGTAGTACACGTAGGTAATGAGGGGGCGTGGCACACACGAGGATCGGAGAGCAGGTCATGACAGTTTTCGTTAGATGACGTTTGTGGGGGTGTATGCGGTTGCCTCAGCCCACGTCCTGTAGGACAGCTGAGTAATGTGTAAATATTGTCCTTTGACACTTAAATTAACATGTAATTATGATAATACAGCTTTTCGGTGAATTGACAATTTAAGCTGAAAAAGGAACAAATGAAACAGAATGAGTGTATGAGAATGTCACATATCTTGGGAACAGTGTCCATTAGATTGGGGTATCTCAAAATCTGCGACATCAGTGGTGTCTGAAGCTGTCAGAATGTGTGACATCAGTGGTGTCTGAAGCTCTAGCTGGGTTTTTCACACTTCATCTGTAAGCCTTGTGAACATTCACTTGGTCTCCTTGTTGAAAATGAAATGTTTTCCTAAATTTTATTATTTCTGTTGAACAGGTGTGGATTCAAGAGTTACTGCGTCAAAATAACCAGAGATAAAAGAAAATTGGCCCAGGCTCTAACACACAGAGTGCTTGTGTTTTTGTCAACATATCTATCTTCCGTACCAGCTGAATTCTAGATCATTCCAGGAAAAGGACAGACAAGGACCTGTGTGCAGGAAGGAATGGGGATGTTTTCTGTTTCAAGCTAGAGGAGTTTTCTGTTAAAACAGTCAGGCTGGTTAGCCAAGTCTCAAGACAGGTGCTTCCCTTTCAGCTATCTGCTAGTGTTCAAAGTCAAAAAGGTCACTCTTAAACCTTAAGATTTTTTTGTGGGAGAAGTACTGAGTAGCTTACCTCTCACCCACCATTCAAGGTCAACTTCAGGGAGTCTCCTGGTCTAAACACTGCCAGAGCCCAAAACACAGCTGCTCATTACTCTATCGACAGAGATTGCAGAGAGAAAGAGCATGTGAAAATTCACACTGAGCCCAAATAAGCACTTTGCCTCTTTTTTGAGAGCCATTACACTGCTTGCAGCTACTAGGAATGGAGAAAGTCTCCTTATTGTGGATGTGCGGATATTGAACATATTTTATCTGGATACCTAGAAGGTTAAGCTGCCTGTATTTTTTTTTTAAATATTGCCGTTCATAAGTGCTAGTCAATTTGCTGAGTAGTTTCCTGCATCTTTGTCTTGTTTTTCCCCATTTAATATCCTGTTTTTGTTTCCAGAATTAGAACTTGCAGAGTCTTATGAACAGCAATTTCCTATGAGTCCCTGCTAGCCAAGTGAGTTTTGCAGTGACTGTAGCTAAAGCACTATGCTGTGTATAGGGGTCATTGTCAAGTGTGTCGATATGCTGAGGCCATGCTGAAATATATAAGCTCTGCTCTCATGCCTCCATGTTGGCAGGTTCAGTTCTGGTCACAGCTGTTTGTGTGGAGTTTGTAGGTTCTCATTAAAATAGGCTATTTAATTCCCATGTTCTGTAGACCCACTAATAGCCAGATCTAGAGACTCTGAGTTGCCCTTCCTAGGTAATAGCCAGATGGTGTGAGAGGCCTACGATGAGCTGATGTCTAGGCTTGGGGTGAATAGTGTTACTAATCTGCTTGAAAACTCTGCATTTAACAAGTCACAGAATGCAAGACTGCTAAACTGCGTCAAAAAATTTTGGAAATGGAACGTGAAACATTTGCAGATCCGCAGAAAATAACAATGGAACATCTAAACTTTACAGAGCATTCTGATACAACTCAGAAATGGTTGAAACATTTGTTGTAGACACCCAACCCATGGTTAACTGGACAGGCTTGGTCCATGCTAATGGCTGGAAGGAAACACACAGCTGTAGGAGAAGAGAGACCAAGAGCAAGATGTAATCTGGAAATGGCCTAATTTATAGAAGGCAAAATAATAATTTTTACGTTACCTGAGATTTTTCATCCTTTGTCATACCTTGTTTAATATTTCTGCATAGCCATTTTTCCATCTCTTACCATGAGATAGTTAACATTTCTCTCTTCTAGACAGTTTCATCTGAACACAAGGACTGCCCAGCATTTCCTTAATTTCTTCAGATAAAAGCTTGAATAATCCCGTATGCGTACTGAGCTATGTTTGCTCCACATTGTTTTATTTAATCGGGCAATTCCCATTTTGTTCTATTGGCAGAGCAGAATTTATGTAAGATTTACTTTAGTCCTGTATAGTCTAATTAGATTCTTAGGTGTTTGCAGTGTGTTATTTGTTTACTTGTGGACAAAACCATCTGCTAAATAATGTTAAATGTAAATGTAAAATATATCCTATAAGCAACACAGTATTCCAAAATGTGTTCAGATTCATTTAGGTGTAGTCATTGGTTTATTTAAAATATGGTGATACATAGCAGAGATTCCAGTTTTCTGGTTGTACTGGGGTATTAAAATACTGAAACAACAAAGGATATGTCACACACTGATGAAAGTCTAATGCCAAAACATTTGTGCTACACCCACGATGGATTGATAAAATGCCAAAAAAACGTATGTCATCTGAGTTTGTACGCAATCTTTGGCATTTCGAGTGTAATGCATTGTCAATGGTATCAAGCATCTGAGAAGGTAGGGCGTAGTGTTTTAAGTTTTTCTTGAAAGCTGAGATATTAAATGATACAATTTGTTCTTTAGGAACTGAGAAGGCATTGTCTTCATTTGGCTGGTTCTTGCCTCATACTTACCCTGGAATATTTTAAGTCAACATTAGTCAACAGTTACTGTAACCCACCTCCTATCTTACTCTATTCCCCTCACAGCTGGACTCACACAAACAGTCAGTGCAATCAAAACATTAAACATACTCTGGATTCCTTTGGATCGGGTTACTAACCACTCGCAGATGAATCTTCCGAGCACCTTGTTTGAAGTGACAGGTGCCCCTCTCAGACTCTTGATTCCATTTTCTTTAAAGATTTTCTATGCCAACATTGTGTGAAACTCACACAGTGCCTATAGAACTATGATTATCAGGGATTATTCTCTGCACATTGTTTGAAATTGCAGTTGTGTCACATGCATACTGATGGCCTACATGGACTTAAGGATGCTTACTTCAGATTTTTCTATAGACTTGGGTTCTCTTTTACCATGTTTCTTCTTCAATGACACATTGAGTTTGCAGTCAAACAGGAGCACAGCCAAAAATATCACAGCCCTAAGAGAAAAGAATCTCTCCTTCATTTCTCATTGTGTTCTGTTGGCATTATTGGTTTGTAGAAGGTCAATAACTAAAGATGGAGATAATGTAAAAGTGAGCGAATATCCAATTGATCAAGCAGCTTTTAATCCTTCACATCAAACAGAAACTGGAACTGTTGAAGGAGACTCCGTTGCATTTGCAGACTAGATCGGTTTCAGGTCTGTCACATTGCCACATGAAATACCCTTTGATGACATGACTCAACATTACAACTCATAACTCCTCAGTGCACTTAAGTCAAACCAATACACTATGCTAAAGGTCAAGATCCAAAATACAGTCACCAACACAACTTGCCACGTGGCATGTGTTATAAAACTACGATAAATCAGCTGTTAAGCAAATGCACAATTTCTGGTATTTGGTGCTTTTCCATTCATCTGTGGTCATTGATTTATTCATACACTTGGCTTCCCCCCATCCTCTAAAACCCTTTGAAAAGACATTAAATAAAAATAAAATAAATTAAATTTACTTTTATGCAAAAAGTTCCCGATTAGTTTAAAAGCCATTTAATATTTTTTAACCGTGCAACAAAAACACTTCCTGGTATTAGCAGAACCTAATTTACTGGTGTATCAAAGGACAGTTTACCTAACATGTTGATTAGCTGATAGTGTAATCGACAATGTCAACAGGGTTTATTGTGCAACCAAGACATACAAATGTTTGATGCTGCAAGAGCTAAAACTCAAACCATTTAACAGGCCATATTATGACTTCTGAAATATTTTCTGCTGTGAGGAAGTATATCAAATCCTGTGCTTTGAGTTAGGAGAGCATTTTGTTTTACCTCCAGTGTTGGTCTGTGCCTGGAAAATCAGGGATTCATTAAAATGTCCTGGCAGTCACTTCTGCACCACATGCAGAATTTACATGCATCGTAGACGACACATTTAACATAGTCTTCTTTTCTATGCACGTGCAATTCTAAAGCTTTAAGAAAAATATTCCCCCTTCCACTACCTCTCTGGCGATAGCTGTAAAGACATTTATCAGTTGACCAACGGTGGTGCAAGAATCAAAACACAGGTATTAACAGTCTGTAAGATAATGCATTTTATTGCAGGAATTGCAAAACAGTAAAGATACACTATAGTGGCATATTTTCAAAGGCAATACTCCTTTAATAAACTTTTTCAAAATGCAGTTAATCTAATCTGCATAGCTGTATGCATGAAGTCATCTCCCACAGAGTATTTAGGTTAATTCAGGATATGCATATTTTCACCTTAGAAACTGATGAATTCCACATTCTGTTCCCGTTTTGTCACCACACCATAGTTCCTCACTGCTGTCTCATTGCAAAGCAATATACAGAAGTCACAACATTGCAAACATTAAGTGCAGAGAAATAGGATTTTACTCCCCCCACAATTTAGAGCCATACTGAAGGAAACTACAGTACGTACCAAAAGGTCTAATTAAGAAAAACTGGAAAAATAAATAAAACCTTACTGCAGTTCACCTCCCATATTAAAGTGCAGAGTAAACAAATTAATTTTCAGGAGAGGAATACATTTAGTCAAACTAAAACAAATACCAGAAAATGCATTTGGCATTCTCGCCAATGGCACTGAAAAAGACTTGCATTTCCGTTTTAATAACAGTGCAAGTATGATTTGAATTAACACAGAAAAACAAAAGGAATACAAAAATCACACAAAAAGATGCTAAAAATATCTTTTAATAGTATAAGTATCACTAGGCATAGGTTAGAAGTAACCCCTTTCTGTCACATTCACCCAGAATAAAAATCCAGCCATTTCCAAGAGTGTCAAAACTGCAGCCACCAGGCGAGGCACAATCAGATCTTTGCTTCCCTGGCTCAAGTAAGTGTTACAAACTTTTCAGGAGGGAAATTCAGTTTGGCACTTGAGATGTCACCTCAATCCACCTGTCCAAATTAACTCTGAAAACTTCAAAGTGTGCAACAGTTTCTGGTCCCTTATAGAACAGCAAAGTTTTAACAATACAAAACAAAAAGGTAGGTTTTGCATTTGTCTACAGAGGACTGTTCATGCTGAAGGCTGGCCTACAGAATATGACCAACACAGCCAACAAACACTGATCATTGTGTCTGTAACCTATGCAGGAAACAAACGTTGGGAAGGTTCTTTTTTGTTTTTTTTAAACTTCACATGCGTACATCTCCACTTCTGTTTAATACAATACAGCAGGGAGTTTCCAACTGATTATGGAGGTAGATTGCTTAAAGCCACGTAATTCCAATTCACATTTATATAGCAAATGTCACATAACGGAAAAAAGGCTCACAAAAAGTACTAACAGTTGGTATTAAAAAAAAAAAAAAAAGTGTCAAAGAAACAGGTACAAAGTATTAATTGTTGCATTCGGTCAGGTGATAAATCAAGCCTGATGATCCCAGGTTTGGACTGAGTTTTTCTGGCACAGAAAAATTCTGCTTAAGTGTTGAAGGTTAACATGTTTGGTCTTTCATCCATACATATTAATGCATTACCTAAAACAAAAATTACGTATTTCACACTATATAAATTTTTACTGTTACTCAACTGATGCAATCTTTTTGTGATGTTTTTGAAGCCGAAGTAATATTCATGAACTGACCCAGAAGCAACCTGACCCCATTTCAGCAGAAAGCGTGGAGTATGTGGAGCAGGCCACAGGGTCTCTGTAAACACTGAGCTAGGCTGCACAGCGAAGGACGAGCGGGGGGCGGGACTTTCTCTGCTCCTATTCCTTCCTACATGTAGACGCTTCCTTTCGATGAGGGAGGGGGGCATTCCTGAAGGCCCACTCCTGCAGCTCACTTTGACTTGGTTCAAAATGCTCTGCCCTGCTCTTGCAGCCTCTTCCCCTCTCATCCTGCTTACACCCCCAGCTTCCTCTTCAGCGCGAAGTACGCGTCAAACCGCGCCACTGCGTACTCCTGAGGGATGAAAGGAGAGCAGTTTACAGAACTGCAGCCATAGCATGCTGGGCTTTTAAATGCAGCTGTCTGTTTGGCTTGGCAAGAGCTAGCCGCAATGTTTAAATAGTGATGCAATACACGGCATGGACAGCAGGGCCAAGGCTCCAAGTTACCACGTTACCCTGAAGGTAAATGTGCTCATTTGGACAGAGATCAAGCAAAACAAACATCAAACACCACGCAACCGACTGTTTTTTTTTTTTAGTGAAGTGCATATCACTGGGTTATATTCCTGTCGTTTTCCTGTATCCTTTTTGCTCATAATTCAGTACATGCAGATTATACTTGGATAAGCCTGTATCAGAAACTCACCATGTAGCCAAACTCAATTGTGGATATTCTTGCCTGAATAATGGACCACAAGCCCCAGAAAAAGTGAGATGCCAGGGCGAACCTATAGAATGAAAGAATGACAAGACCAGGATATTTAACTTATTGCGCAACCGAAAACAAGGCCACCGTCACACGCATCTTATGGGAAGTGCCCGATGATTTAAAAGGACTGGTTTACCATCCACAGTGATTGATACTAGAGTGTACTAATTTCTAGAGGTACAATGATTCCCAGGGACATTTTCTACAGGCAATTTCTCAGGGAATAAAGGGGTTCAGCACTCAGTTTGTACCTGTTGATTTCTTCGAGCATCTGCTCCTTGAGTTCCATCTGGTCTTCCTCACTCAAATTCTCAAGCCCATCATCTGTCTCGGAGAGGTAGCTGCTGATGAAATGCAGCTACAGAAAATGCAGAAATGCAGAACAAACCATTACTTACGGCACTGAGAGAGAGACCGTGACGCACCCCCATCAGGGACAGGCAGTGTACCTGCTGTGCCTTGCTAGGGTAGTTCTTCGGGTTGGCTTTGAAGAATGGGAAGTTGTCGTACGTATAGTCGTACATCCACTCGCAGAAGTGGTTTCCAATGTCAAATCCACTGCAAAACCAATGAGGACTTCAGTATTTATTTACTACGCAAACTAATATTTAAGGAGAAACAGAATACGAGTTTTAAAAGGAATCCATTCATCCATCGTCCATAATTGCTTATCCAGCATGGGGTCTGGAGCCTATCCCAGGAAGCTCAGGGCAAATGGAGACTCCCTGGACAGGATGCCAGTCTCACTCGTATGCAATCACACACTCCAGGCCAGGGGTCTCCAACTCCAGTCCTGGAGAGCTACTATCGAGTAAGTTTTCTGTCCTACCTGGCTTCTGATGAACCACACCTGCTCCTGGTATTTGCCCAAGAACAGGTGTGGCTCATCAGAAGCTGGGTGTGATAGAAAACCTACTGGTTAGTAGCTCTCCAGGACCAGAGTTGGAGACCCCTGCTCCAGGCAATTGAGATGCCAGCTCTAACTGCATGTTAGTGGGTTGCAGGAGGAAACTGAAGGTGAATATGGGAAAAACATGCAAACTCCACACCCAGACGTGGGAAAGAAACCCACTAAGCTGGAGGGGTGAGGCTTTAGGGCCACACTGGAACACTGCGCTACACCATAAATGCAATCTCACTGGAAAGGATGTCATTTAGTTGGTTTTTAATGATTGTTATACTCCTTCATAGATTTGAACTCAAAATGATTGCACTACTAACGGTTAAGGAATGCCCCCATAAGTTTGGATCCCTCTAAACAAATGCTACAATCTGCCAATCCTGTAAAAGGAAACAGCCCCCTGGCCTCCAAACAAATCCCTAACAAGCTGACCGAGGCTGGAGTGGGTATGCAGTGCTCCGATTGAAAAATGCTACCGTGGAAACCGTACAAAAATGTAGAACCCAGTGACTTGACTCGCAGCTACTCTTGTCTGTCCAGGAAGGTGGCGGGGATTTCTCTGATGATGCTTAGATTGGACCGCATCCTATTGTGTTTTGCTGAACCCAAACTTCAAGTTCCCAGTACAAATGGAGGGTGGCGAGAATGAGTCTTTTGGCTGTTAAACCTCAGAGCGCTGGCTATGTGAGCTGCATGTTCAGTTAATCATGAATACAACACTTACGCCTTATACTGAAAAATCTTGGGATTACAGAAAAAAAAAAAAAAAAAAAAAGTCCTTCTGAAACCGTTTCACAAATGAATCAGTCTGGATCTAATCAGATACAATGTGCTTGAATCTACACAAAAAGAGCCACAAAAACATTCTGCACTTAGTCACAAACAACTTTAAGTGGAACCGTATGACACTATATCAATTGCAGAAGAGCACCTTGACATGTCGGGTCATGTTGAGAATTTAAAATTGCAACAAATCTTAATGACAGTAAAATAATGGATGGATTTTCCCTTGAAGTGATTACCGTCACCTTGAGTCATAGCAAAGTGTAGTGAAGAGTTTTCATACTACTGACAGTTGCACTGCCAAAGAAACACCTATAACAATGGGTGGTATTTATCAAAAAAAAAAAAAAAACTGCACACCAAAGCTATTTAGCAGATGCAAAGCCAGGCACAAACAGATGACATCAAAAGCATCCAGTGAGTGACCAGTACCAAGTGCAAGTTAGCAAAGGAGCCAACAATATATTACAGGAACCTAGCAAGAGTCATTCAAATTATGTACATTGTCCACTGGAATGATAACAGCATGACTCCAGAATATAAACTTCTTGTTTAAAAAAAGACTGACCGGTAGTTGTAGCTGCTGTATTCAAAGTCGATCAACATGAGCTTCTGTCCATCGGAGTTCTCTCGACCTTTGAGAAGCAGGACATTGCCTGCAGGAGATATAAAGGGTTACCCTGATAACGCAGCTCCTGATCCAACAAAGGAGCTCCACTTGGTTGCAAATTCAAATACCTTACAAACACGTACTCAGAGGGAGAGTTTGATCACCGTTTGGAATAATGCATGACAAAGCTTTCGGTTCAAGAGCAAGGAGTCTTACCCTCCTGACAGTCATTGTGACAAAACACAACAGGAGACGGGGTGGACTGCAGCAACGACCTGCAGGAAGAAACAATGCAGTACACCATGACTACAGATACCACCGCTATTCATTTAACTACGTCTTCATGTCGACAAGGGGAAGACAACAGCCAAATACATGTCCCTTACTTAATGAATGCATTCACTTTTCATGACTAAGCTATGCCCAAAAACAAACCTACTCCCTGTGGGAACATGCTGTGAAACTCAGCAAAGCCCAGCAAGATCCAAACGACCTAACCAGGAATGCGTTCCTAAGGCAGTTGTCCAAATAATGACAAGGAAGGTTAGTGCACCCACTACTTCAAGGCAAATACTCTCCATTTATCCCCATCTCTATCCTTAATGGGAAAGACAGATCAAATTAATAGATTTCTTTACTAAGATTATCAAGAAGCCGCCATGTATGACTGTGGCATAACCCATATGCGGCATTATGCAACGTCTCATTGAGTCTGGCTCTAGCAGAAGCTATACTGGGGACTGTCATACTTGAGCATCTCCAATTCTTGTGGCAGATTGAAGCTCACGAGGCGGGTGAAAGTCCTTATGTGACTTTCTCTGGTGAAGGTGATTCTCAGCACCTGATTCAGGTACCTGTGGTTGGCGAGAGCAAAACACAAAGGACTGAATGAGAATATGCATCGGAACAATGTTTGGTTCCTGGATTAACTGCATAGACAATGTTTTGTTAGTAAGGAATGAGACACACCAGAAAACCCAAAACACATACACCCTAGTCTTACATAGGTGTCCAAACTGTACACTTACTAGATTTCATTAAAAAACTTAATAAAAGGATGCACTACCCCAACATTCTCTGGGGACCAAAGACAACTCACTTGTTCATGGTGCCGAAAAGCCACTTGGGCTCCTTGTTGAAAGGCATCCTCATCCCATGGAACCTGGCCATCTTCTGGGCTATTTCAGCTGACAGGCTCGGAACAGACAGCTCACTGGTTTCCAGTTTCCTGCTCTGTGACCACAAATTGGCCATTGTATGGAGTTAATGGTCAGACATACCAGAGACTCCACTTCAGTAATCAATGTAACCAGTCAGGTGACTAAATTCATCAGGAAATGAAAAACCATGACAAAATCCAAAACAAACAAAAACTAGCCTGTCCCGTTTGTGGCTCCATGCCCATTTGCTACACTCATGTGGGCAGAGACCTACAATATCTAGTCTAACCAGCTACGACTCATTGGGAATATATAGTTTAGGTCAACCTTAATAGTCACTCAAAACAACTATGTGCTACCATATAATCACACCGTCCATATACTATGCCATAAAATGACAAAAACCATAGTTCAATCTCATCTGCATGAAATACCATTTACGGTACACGATTCAGTTTCTAATACTAGTTTAAAATACTGAGCGACTAAACCTTCACCAGAGGAGAAAATAATGGGGAGGTACACAAACCAGTTTTGTTGATGGTCCTGGGACCTGTTTCACAAAGCAGGATTTCTTGCTTAGCAGGAATACTTATCCGATTTAAGGCAGTCTGGGCTAAGTAAGTGGACATGAATGAAGACATAGTCCATTTAAACTGGTGCATCTTAAATCCGAAAAAGTTATCCAGACAGCCAAGCAATCTGGCTTCATGATACAGGCCCCTTCTCGATTATGGGCACAATTAAGGAACTAGTGGTTTTTGACTCAATCCAAAACCCTTTAGTGCTTCCTCAGCATTCTTTCAGCTATGCACAACTGGGTCATCATTTCACTGAAATATATATAGCATGTTTCACAATACAGATGCTCCGGGGCAATATGTTGTCTCATAAATCATTCAAGAGACAGGGGATTAGAAAGAAAAACAAAAAATAGTGACAGTAAAGACAGGGATAAAATAACCCACTGGCCTCCCCCCAATTCATCCAGGCATGTTGTTAAAGAAAACTAGTCATGTTTCTGTATATGCAAGATTGGCCATTGTTTACAAAGTCCATTAGTTAACACTTTCATATGTAGCTTAAAAGTACTTTCCCTGTTTTTTGGAATCTTCTGTGCAAGATTCATCCATCCTTTATATACCCCAACTAGGGGAGAGAGGAGTCAATACCCTCCATATATCATTTTTAGTGTTATTGCTGCATCCCCATGCAAGTCTCTGTAAGCCAGATGATCACAGCCCGCATTCACAGTTTCAGATCCTAGACATGAAAGCACTACGATTCTTCAGCTTGAACCAGATCTTGACCTAAAAATACTCCACTACACTCTTTCAATTACATGACCCTTGCCGAGGCATATTCTTAGCCATAATAAATGAAAGGTGGGAGAGACTTCACGGGAATTCCCACAGCCTGCTCACTCGCCCACAAGTTCGCTTCTTCTCAGGTGCAAACCAGGACCTCGTTATGGCTGTCACCTGGCAAGTACAATGACTCCAACTCAGCTATGCTTTCTGCCAAAATAGATAATGCGGCCATGACTAGCATCATATGCATGTCACAAATAAGACTAAAAAGATAAGTGGAGGGAACTTGACCTTGAAACGTACAAAAGATGTATGAATCTTATGCAGCAGATTCCAAAAAAAAAAAAAAAACTGCTTTTAAGCCACATTTAAGCCACCGATTCCACAAAAATTAAACAAAGTGCAATTATAGAGGATGGTCCTGCAATCTTTTTCAAAAATTTACCCTAGAAAAAACCCCTGGAGTAGTGCTTCCCAGTCAAGTCCCCAGGGACCCTCAGTCAGTCTATGTTTTTACTTCCTCCAAGATCGCTGCCAGACAAGAGGGAGCGAAAAACGTGGACTGTGTGGGTCCCCAAGGACCAGATTGGGAAACACTGCCTTAGAGGACTAATAACTGATTAAAAACTGCAAACCTGTAATCTGCCCTCTAACACTTACCCTGGTCAGGGGGAGCCTGAGGCCTAGTCCAGGCAGGCTTATCCCAGACAGGAAGCCAAATCCATCACAGGGCACATATATGCACACAGTTATACTCTAGGAAACACCAATTAGCTTAACTGCATGTTTGAACTGTGGAAGGAAGCTGGAGTGCGTCGAGAAAACCAACATGTCACAGGGAGAACATGTGGACTCCACACACACAGCGAAATCCAGATGCAAACCCCAAACCCTGTGGAAGTAAGGCCACAGGTCTACCCACGGAGAAACCGAGCCAGACACACAACTGATGTCTGAGCTACTTTCATTATACACACTTCATTGATGTTCGTTTCCCTTTTAGGCAAACTCACCATGGTAAAAGAACACCATAACTCAGTAAAAGTGCAGAATTACATTTTCTGATGCCCGCCACTACATGATATCACGCCAACGGCCCAGCAGCCACCTGATGGAAGATGGGATTGAAGGGAACTCACAGGGATGAATTGCTCGAGTCTTCCTTGGGGGAAGATTCCATAGAGCTTAGGTCCCAGCTCCCTCTCTGCCAGGATGGCAAACATGACGCTCTCCAGCACCATAGCTTCGGCACCCTGCCAAAACCGCACACAGGATTAAAACGTGCAGGCTCCTGTAAACAAAAGCCATCACCTCCGGCGTAGCAAACAGGAGGTGCCATCCCCCACTGCACAAACACACAGGAAAACTTTGACAGTCCCCGTTTGTGTGGTTGTTGGGGAAAAAGTAACCTTTGAGAAAGACTGGGGATGATGCGTGCCAGTGGTTAAATGGATGTGAGCCACTGATTAAATGGAAACTGTATAAATGTAAATTTAAACTGTGTATAAATGGGGGGAAAAATAAATACTTCCTGCTTTAGGAAACATTCACAACTGGAGTTATTATTTATTCAACACCCTCAACTAAAAAGTGTCCAAGCAACCTGGGTGAACAGCCAATACTGGCAAGGTACAGGGAAGGGTCATTGTTTAAACACCTCCCTGAGTTTAATTAATTTCACATCACTATAGTACAATCAGTCCTGCACATGTATTGGCAAAAAACCCTTGAGTACAAAGTCATGCTCATTCAAAAGTAGCTTATGATAGCAGTTATCACTGAACCAAAAATTACAGAAACACACAAAAGATACGCAAGTGTTGCGTCGTCTCCTGACACAACAAAAGGTTTTACATGAACCATCAGATGTGTATCCTCTGTCTTTGGCAGTAGGACATCATGAATTAGCATTTTTTAGAGGTCTGTCTAGAATGACAGATTAAACATAAAATACAGAGAAACGGAGGAAATTGTTCTCAGCTGGGAAGATCTACCAAGAGACCAATCAGTATTTATAGGAGCTTCTTAACTGAAGGGAACACTCAGGGATTTTCTGAAGGCAGTTAAATTTGACGGTAACAAATCACTGAACAAAGGCTGCTAGAGACCCAAAGCCCCCTACTGTTCTTCAAAACGTGACCTGGAAAAGGAAAATTGAGCTGCATTGTGCGGGGCACAAGGCTGGGGCAGCTTGCTCACTCTCACACAGCAAACGCCACAAAGACATTACTCTAGGCCTACCTGAAAGCAATGTCTCCCTATGAGTTTGAACTGAACACTATAACTGGGTATTTTCTTTTTTAAAATTTGCTGTCAAGAAAATTATTTCCATAATGCATTCCCATAATACTGATCAAAAAACCAACTGAACTCACTTCATATTACGATACAAATCACTGCACGCACACCCACACACGATTTTTGCAACTTGCCTGTACATACCCAAAAACATTGGATTGATGACAGTTTTAACACAAATACTCTAACTGGGCTGCTCCCGTAAACTGATCTTTCTGACCTTCTTGTTAATCGTTTTTTTAGAGTGAATATACATTCTGTGCCAAAAAGACAGATGTTCCAGTGCTCTGAATGGTATTTAAATGGTACTGTTGGTTTGGGCAAGGAGAAACGAATAGGGCGAGCTTCAGACTTGTATGAAGTCAGCCATTTAAGCAAACTTACATTTAAGGGGGGGGATACATACAAGAGACCATGAAATTCTTCCTGAAAGTGCAGTCACTGTCAAACACTAGTACAGAAAATCTTAAAATGGGGAAAAAAACTCATTGGGTGGGGTCACACGACCATCCTGTCAAGCAGCATTACTCACAGTACTCAGACTCAGAGTGACGACAGGAAGGGACATTACCGTCTTAGCAACTTGTGCATCACATTCCACTGGATTTTGTCCAACATCTTGTGCAGGTACAAGATAATTATAGTGCTGTAAATGAAGGTGTGTCCCAGGGTGGAAGAAGGGACAGAAAGTGAGACAGAATAACATAACCTGAAAGTTTATTGACAAAGAAATTGACAGCCGTCCCCAATACACAAAGTGCCCGTGGCAGATGCATGATTACAGGGTGACAGCCCACAGAGCCTGTTCTTCAAGGTCACACAACATTGCCAATGTTAAGGAATTAGGGTGTGAGATCAGACGGTCTGTCATAATTAGGGCGCAGTACGTGAAGCCCTGGAGTGCAGCCACATGTACACCTCCCTACCCCCCCCCCCCATTTAAAAAAAAAAAAAAAATAAAAAAAACCTAACAAGGTGCATCCCTATGCACGAGAGGCTGGAAATTGTGCGGATGGCATGGCACCGCAGCATCTGCGATGTTAAACATGACTGTGCAGATGGAGGATTTGGAAAAGGCAGGGACGAGCTGGCAGAAGTCTGAAGGGCCAAGCACCTGATGCACAGCAGCTGATGCAGTGACGTCACAGGGAGGATTAGCTCATAATGAGATGCTTCGCTTCACACAGCTCATGCACAAACAATGCTGACCGAGTTCAACCAAAGTACTTAGGTCATTATTTGCGTACTTCATCCCTGTCCCAATAGATATACTTTACTTCCTCATCAGGCATTAAACTGGTAGGCCTGTTTCTTTGCTATGAATCCAAACAAACCTCACTAACACCACTCCTGGTGAAATCACCCCAGTATTTTGAGAACAAAAAGTAGTAGGGACTTCTCTTTTGGATACAAAGTGCAAAACTACAGATTTTTTATGAGCACTTACCGAAACACATATCCCAATTTAACAAAGGTGGTTTACTTTTTAAATTTTAAATCAGTCATTGCTAAAGCAATTCTACTGAGCCAAATGGAAGACAAGCTCATAGCTAACCAGAAAAAAAGTATATTAAAAAATGTAACTAGCTTTCATATTTCTCATAAAACAATTTGTCATTCTTTGTCTACTTCCTAATTTAAATGCATACTAGCACGATAGCAATCACCCGTAGCATACAAGGAGAGAATTCTAGAATGACTCAGTGTGTCAGGAGACAGCAATGTAACTTCCAGTTAGTTCTCAGGGGGAGGAGGGCTGCCACAGGGGTTTCTGTGAAATTCCACCAGCTGGTAAGGCAGTACCATCGCCCCTGGTTGTCCAAGAGAGCGTGTGGAATGTCTGCTGCGAGGCTTGGCAATATCCCTTCAGGAGGTTTCAGCTGACAGTGTCAAGATCAGATCTGGTTTGGCAAAAGCCCTACAGCATGAGCAACGGATACAAAGTAACACTGCAATGCTGACAAGGGGAAAATGAAGTACTTGTATTCAAGTGTGGGACTGTGCACCCCCCCCCCCCATTAGTTACTTACTTGAAAGAAATTCTCTTTGTTCGACTTTCTTGTCTCCCCTTTATTACAGGACATCTATCAATGAGAAAGAGCAAGACACTAACCGTGAGTACATTGGTATGGCGATTAAAAAAAGAAAGAAAAGAAAAGAAAAAAAAAACTTCCTGTGTCAGGAAGACGAGAGCCCTAGAGTACACACTAAAAACCAACCAAACAGTGCAAAACAGTCACATGAGATTCAAAAGCAGCAATATATCATGGGATGTATAAAATTACTAAAGTACTCCAACTATGTTACCGTTTAAACTTAAACTGAACACAGGGATGAAAAAACTGTTACAGTCTAAAAGTTATAGTAGAGCAAGTACAGCATGCATTTATAATTTGCTAAATATTTCAGAGCTTACAAATGAAAGGAAAATTACTTAGACTACCAAAGTTTGACTGAATACAAATCCCAGATTTAAGTTAAGTTATCTTAAACTATTTTCAGTGCATTGAAGTTGTATTGCTGGTTTCTTTTAACAAAGGCAGGGCTACCACTGGAAATAGATGAATAATTTCTATAGATATGCAAATATACTTGTGAAAGCTTTTCCAGGTAAATTCCATCTGACTTGTAGGACATGACAGAGTAACACTGCTAAAAATGTATCTTTACAAACTGTATAAGTGTTTTACCTCACTGGTGCAAGGACTATTAAATTTGGCTAGCAAGCCTGTGACCAGAAAGTAATATGAGCTAATGTAAATGGAACTGCCATCATATTATAGCAAAAAAATGGGAAAAGAACAAATGATGACAGGCTGCCTTTTTCAATGGGTTGAGACCCTTGTCAAAAGTGTTTACAGTAGTTATCAAGGCTGAAAAGGTTTCAGGAAAATAAGGCAAAAACAATAACACTAAGTGTGCTGGGTGCTTTCCAAGGCCGAATTTTTGAAAATAGTCCTTTATCCAGTCAAAATATTGTTGGAAAATGTCCAGTATTTTAAAAAGGCAGGCTAATCAGCTAAATATGAATTAGCAGACCTGTCAGAACAGAACTAAATGCATTGATAAACTGGCATTTAGATGGTCGAGTAAGTCTGGCGGTGGATTAACTGTTTACTGTAATAAGTTGAATGAGACTCTGCAGCTTCAGAGATCTGATACTGTACCGTGCGCAGTATGGTGGAATCACCTGGAAACAAGAGTGCTCAAGGCACGCTCCTTTTGGAAGGCCTACGGCAAAGAACACACGCAAGTACAGCCATGGTGGAACATTGCCCCCCACAAATAACTGGTGCCCCTCAAACAGGCGTGCACACGCGCATGCACTCGCTCACACAGGGTCACGCATGCTCCTAGCATACATGCCCAGGGTCACACTCAGCGGCATGGCAAACGCCATGCCGACAGCACCTCCACAGGACTGCGGGGGCTCATGGCTGCCAACCCATTTTCATCAGAAACCGAGTGCTTGAAGAATCTGGCTGAAGTGAACTGAACAACCCACCAAATAGTAAACTACACATTAAAGTTGTCCTCTACATTTGACCCCCCCCCCCCCCAGAAAAAAAACTGCAAACTTAAATGAAACTTTAAAATAAAATGTCTAATTTTGTTAGCAAAGCAGCAAGGACAATTTAGCCAAAATAGGTCACTGATTAATAATTAAACTTGCACAGAAACATTTCCCACACAGGAATTCCACCATTAAGGCAGGTGGGTGGGTTTTGATGTTGAACACTATAAGCTGTAAAGTTAATACTAAAACATTATTGCCTTAGGAAGACTACACATATAAGACTCAGGTGACACTTGAAGAGGCAGGGAGCATACAGAAAACTAATTGATATACTATCAAATAAGTAGAGAATAAATCTTTTTCTCGTCGGAGTCTATGTAACACTGACGGGGGAGGAAAAAAAAAGTCTCGTAGCAGAGATGCAGGTACAGCTTGGCAAGGGGCAAGATGTAAAGGTTAACGAAAGGGGAATTGCATGCGGATTGAGTCACCTGGAGGATAGCCCCGTACAGCCGCAGCAGCACACAACGGGGCTCATCGCCGACACTGTCCTGGTCGTCGGGCAACGCGCAGAGGAAAAGCTTGTTGCTAAGGCCTCCCCTGTGACCAAAAACAAAAATGTAAATTCCTGGAAGAAAACTGCTAAATATCATGCATAATTAATACACAAATATAGATACACAAGCTATAGAGCAACAAAACACCATTTCGAAAGACCTGGTGTAAAAGACCTATAACAGTAACGAAAAAACAGTAAACGGATTTATAATGAGTTTATGCGGGCTAAGGATTACGGAGCGAACTTTTTCTACTACATCTGATAAATTCATATTCTTATATAATCAGACTCGGTATTATATTCCAGTCTATAATTATACTATGTAATTAAATACATTACATAACTCCAAAAGCCTAATTAAACCAGCTGGACCAAACACGCCCCGTCACGTAGTTAACGTAGTCCGAACCATCACCTTAGCAGCGAGTTAGTTACACCTATATTACATTTAGGATCCAGACGACGAAACAAAGAACTGATTTTACAGACATATGTGACAAATTATCACGCGTGGCAGTAGTCTAATTCCGTTTAAAAAAATATACATTCTAGTGAAACATACGTCCCCGGTTTGTTACGCAGTTACACCGGAGCGCCAAGCGACGTACAAAACACACGTGCTAATTTGCTGCACCTGATTATGCTTATCTGGAAATCGTCTTCGGTTACGGTTTTCCATGCACCGTGGAGAAATTCCCTGCACCACAGATACGCCTTGTGTCTGGTTTGCAGGTCTGGTTCCTCGGGCCGCAGAACATCTTTGTACTCAGTCTCGGTATCGGGCTGGACGTGCAGCTCATTTTCAGTGACCAGCAAACCCAGGGACAGCGAAGGAGAGGACGACACCCCGTTTATAAACTTGGTTTTCATTTTTCACTTATGGAAAAACAGATATTATTCTAAGTAGCGCTGTTCAAGAGAACGAAAACCGTTGAAGCGCTAATATGGCAAAAAAGAACTGCGACGTGTCATGTGAATCGTCCTTCTCAGTTGAAAGAAACCTTTATAAGCTAAGCTGTCTCCACCAGCACGCAGTTAGAATAAATACGAAGGGCGGTTGGACCGAGAGGGCTTTTACAAGCTGAGCGATCGGCCAGATTCCAGACATCCGATTACGTCACCGTGGCCACCCCTCCCTGTTATCCCATTGGCTGCAATGGGTTCGGCCCTTATCACATAAATGCTTTTGAATGGTAGGCCTATAAATTCATCACATAAAGTGTTTTATACAATTATGCGATATTTCCGGCTCTTTTAAAATTTTTATTTCATAAGTATTTGTGGCGCTTCGTTATTTATTGGTATAAAGAGGCAAGCACAGCCCCTAAAATGACTAAGAGTAACGTCTCTTACTTCAACGTACCTACGCGCACTCATGTAAATAATTCAGGTACGATAAAATTCATTAAAAATGTCCCAGCTGAAAATTGCCTCCTGACAACTTTATTTACGCGTTTTTTTTTTAAAAAAAGTGGGTGACTTTACAATAAAAATACGAATACCTATGGTAGTTTCAGTTTCAGAACAGTAACCTACCTTCCCTGAACGTCTGACTGGACGTTGTACTGTTGCCGAAGATTAAGGAATGGGCGATACCACAAGGGGTGAACATACCATAAGACACAGTTTTCAGACGTTACATTTATGTGTTCAAGATAAATGATCTTTTAAATTATAGCAACATGTCTGTTGTTTGTATTTTTAGTGACAGTTTTCAGGAAACGTTTACCCCCCGTTCCGGCTGTAATGGACTATTCCTACTTGAGGCTTAACGCTACTCAACTCGCACTGGAGTCTAGTGGTAAGATGCCAGTTATTTCACTGCCAAGCGAACTGGCGCAAGGTAGCGTAATAGAAAAATAAAATGGTTCAAAGATACAAGACTATCATTACATCTTTCCTGATTTTGATACTGTCCGGCTGCTGGTAGATAAAATGTGAACAGTCATGGAAACGATTGCATGCAATAATTCAAGAGTAACCTTAGCCTTAGGGGCGGAGTAAGACAAAAAAAATGGGAACGGTTAAACCTCTTAAATTTGGCCAATCGATCCACCGGTGTTTTATTTTATTATTATTTTTTTAGAATTCTATTTATCTAGGCAGGACATTAAAAACAATTCCTTATTTAGAATGCCGGCCTGGCGTGATAGTGCCCCCCTTCCCTCAGATATGCGAATATTACCGACAGCGCTCTCGCTCCCACCCTGTCTGGCGTGTAGCACCGCTGGCACCCAGCACTTTGACTCCTATATTATTAATGTTCCATCGTTTTTAATTCCCTCTCGTTTCTCTTTCAGCTCCAAAAAACTCAAATGGCCACTTTGTCTGCCTAGAGCCCCTAGTGAAGTTAAGGTTAAGGTTACTTTATTGTCATCAACGGCTTTATACATGTACAAAGTGTGATGAGACAACGTTTCCCCATGGCCCCGGTGCAACATCTAGTAACACTGAACATCACATTCAACAGGGCAAAAGGTGCAAACAGGCAACACAATAAAGTGCAAAAAGTGCGATAACATTACTGTGCACAAGAAGTTACAATGAATAGACAGAACAATAAATGGACAGAACAGTATACAACACTCCAGTATTATTTGAGTGGGGAGCCTTAGTGACTGGAATTGCGCATGGTTATTATATTATATTGCACGGTACCAGGGACGGATTATGGGTTGTGTGGGCCCCTGGGCAAAACGTTCATGAGGGCCCCCCCCCTCAAAAAAAAAAAAACGCCAGCATTGTCTGGAATGGCTAGTTGCTACGTCATCATGCCACTTGTGGGTCCAAACTAGTGCGGCGTACCGTGTTGTAAAAGCAGAATGAT
>JAODJW010000019.1:4789744-4799915 GCA_026777045.1 Hyperopisus bebe
CAAAGAATGTAGGCCCTCTAAAATAGACAAACGAAAATACATTGTTGATAAGTGTTGCAAATTGTTTTGGGCTAGGGTCCCCACGGGCCCCCTGCACACCAAGGGCCCCTGGGCAGCGGCTCCGCTGGCCCGGTCTGTAATCCGTCCCTGCACGATACTATTGTACATGGTTACTATATTGCACAGAGTTAACATGAAAATGCAGGTATGAGGTATTTCGGAAGAGCTATGATCTAAACTTAAAGTGTGTTCAGAGCCCTGATGGCTTGTGGAACGAAGTTGTTACACAGTCTCGTGGAGGCAGAACAGAAGCTACGATACCGTAAGAGTTACCGTACTGGTAGGAGTTACACTATATGGACAAATTATATTGGGACACCTGGCAATTACTCCTATGAACATTTATGACACCCCATTCTAAATGCACAGACATTAATATGGAGTGTGCCCCCCTTTTGTAGCTGTAACAGCTGACTCTTATTTGTGATGTCAGGCACTGATGTTGGACGTGAAGGCCTGGCTCGCAATCTGTTCTAGTTCATCCCAAAGGTGTTTGATGGGGTTGAGGTCAGGGCTCAGGACGGGCCAGTCACGTTCTTCCACACTATACTCACCCAACCATGTCTTTTTGGAACTTGCTTTGTGCACTGGGACACTCTCATGGTGGAACAGAAAAGGGCCTTCCCCAAACTGTTCCCACATAGTTAGAAGCATAGAATTGTCTAAAATGCCATGGTATGTTGAAGCATTGAGTTGCCTTCACTGGAACTAAGGGCCCTAGCCCAACCACATACCATTATCCCATCTGTCTTCCAACCTGACTATTGGGTTGCGGGGGTCCAGAGCCTATCCCAGAAGCAATGGGCATGAGGCAGGGAACAAGCCTGGACAGGGCACACTCACACACCATTCACTCTCACATGCACACCCATGGGCAATTTAGTATCCCCAATTAGCCTCAGCATGTCTTTGGACTGTGGGGGGAAACTGGAGTACCCAGAGGAAACCCCACAGTGACACAGGGAGAACATGCAAACTCCACACACGTGACCCAGGTGGAGACTTGAACCCAGGTCCCAGAGGTGTGAGGCAACAGTGCTAACCACTGCACCACCATGCCACCCCCATACCATTATCCCTCCTCCACCAAACTTTAGTTAGCAAAAAGCTATCAGGCAGGTAATGTTCTCCCGGTGCTCACCAAACTCAAACTCATCTGTCAGACTGCCAGACAGAGAAGCATAATTTGTCACTCCACAGAACACCAGGGTCCAGTGGCGGTGTGCTTTACACCACTCCATCCTTGGCATTACACTTGGTAAGGTGAGGCTAGTAGGCAGCTGCTTGGCCATGGACACCCATACCATGAAGCTCTCAGTGCAGTTTTTGTGCCGGAGTTAATGCCAGAGGAAGTTTGGAACTCTGCAGTTGTTGAGTCAGCAGAGTGTTGGCGACTTTTATGAACTATGCACCTCAGCAGTTGGCAACCCCGCTGTTATTTTATGTGATCTGCCACCTTGGAAATGTGACAGATCACAATTGGAATCCAGTGCAATATTCTCAATTTTGCGGTCAATCAGCTGATGCAGTCAAAGGCGCAGCTAGAGACTTTACCCCCCCCCAACCGACCCAGACCAATCCAATAATGTTCCAAATTTATTAGGGTGCCTGCCACTCAGGGGCCCTTGCAATCATCCTGTGATTAAATCAGTGAAAGGCTGCCAGTGTTATAAATTTAAAATGGAAGAAACAATACATATTAATCATCTCACATATGACACCCCTGGATGCAGTTTCATGAGAAAATGTGTCAAAGCTGTTACAAGGCAGTGAATACATGATTTTTTTTTACCTTTGCCCTCTGTTGAAATAAAGGAACTACAAAACAAGTAAAGTAAAATGTCAGGCCTGGCCGAGAAATACTGTAGCTATATTACTAGCTATATAAATGAGAAAGAGGTATCTAAGTATATAAATCAGTAACACCGCTACTACATGCTGCAGAATAATTTTACCTGAATATGTCAGAATGCAAGGGGTGGCACCGTGGCTCACTGGGTAACACAGTTGGACCATTGAGCTTCAATTATTTTGTTTTTTTTCTGCCATGTATCTGTCGGATTGAAGGCATGAATATTAATATCCAATATTAAACAGTGGGGCGTTCACGGCGTACATTAAAGACATGCTATTCCTTCAGGATTACTGCTGAATTGTTCTGCAAGATAATGCCTCAAAACACCAAAAATTGTGCAAGAACTTTGTGGCGAAAAAGGAAAGTGAAGGACAACAGATACCAGTGACGTGGTGGACTTCAATCCAATAGAGCTAGTACAAGACTAAGAATGATACAACTAAAATCAGCTCATAACCAAAAACACTGAATTGTACCTGTTCATCCTCCAGAAACATGTTGACCTAACAGACTGCTTTACTACTATTATTTTGTACAGTTTCCATTTTCAAATGTGCAGACAAAAAATATAACGTAACACATTGTGAGTTATGGAAAAAAAAAAAATCCTAGTTTCAAGTGTACTCAGCTTTTCACAGGTCGATGTAAATGTGGAATAAAAATGAACTTTTGTATAAAGCTCCAACAGCTTCTACAACTCACCGAAATCCAGTATATATAGAAAAAACAAGCTAATTCTTGCAAAGAAACTTTTTTTTTCCAAGTATTGAAAACTGTTAAATAAGTACAAGGCATGATTTACATAGTATACAGTCTCACTGATTACACTTTTTTGTTAAATGCTGTATGACGTGTTGCACCACCCTTGTAAAGACAACGCTCCTGAGTATCAGCAAACCATTCCCAAGTATTTTCTTAACTAATCGATTATCATCACCGAACAGCTGTCTACTCAAAAAAAGAACACAAAAATGGTGCATCTGGGACAGCATACGGTGTACAATGGAGATGTTTGGGGTAAAGAAAACAAACAGATTTAGTGAAAAGGCTGCTGGTGGTGTGAATTAAAAATGGAAAAAAAAACCAACATATTAATCTCTAATTCTTTGCACATAACGCCTACATGGAAAAACACAGAACTGGAATTTGGCTCAAGCTGAATACAATGCTTATTCATGGTGCCAGTGGAAATCTGTATTTTTAACTGCAGGCACTTGGCTGGGCTATATTTAAGCATAAAAGGCCATCAGAAATGGTAGAAATCATTCAGCCACAGCTGAGAAACGTTTGCAGCCAAATCGGTCACAAAATCGCTCCTTTGCACCCACACTCAACATCAAAGCCAGCAATAATAAAAAGATGGCCTAGTCCTTCATGGGTGACATTGAAATGTTTCCTTAGGCCTGACAGGAACAGGCAACACAAAACATTACATGCAAAAATTGGCCAAGATACGGCAAAATGTTTGCTTAGACAGTTTTGCAATGAGCACCTGAGGCACCCGATTGATGGATACATACAGTGCCAATGGTAATTCATAATTACCCATGACATTTTAAACAAAAGCTGGACTTATATCACCATTACTGTGCTCCCTGTGTGAGGGTGTGTGTTGGCTGCGGTATGCTTTTTAAATTAAATCTGGTATGTTAGCAGAACTGAGGACTGCACCTTGTGAAAACAGTAAAAAAAAAAATTCAATAAAAATCTGACATCAGACATGTGGAGAGTTCATACTGTACATTTTTTTTTACAATCTTTACATCCATAATCAACAAACAAGTGCCATGTCTAAAATTTACAGAGATATATATTGACATTTTTGTATAACTATTTTCATTAGCTTTTCCTCAATTTATTCCATCCATTTTAATCAAAACATGATTAATAGGAAGGTTAACTACTGGTTTGCAAAAGTATTCAGACCCATATGGCACCCTATTCTGTCATTTAAAAAAAAACCTGAACTTTAGGGACACGATCAGTGTCTCATCCCATTTAAGATAACCATAATAATAAAAGTTAAAAATATTTAATTGCTGACACTTTTGTCTCTGATATGCTGGAAACACCAAGTGGTTTTTAGATTTTCTTTTGCAGCACAGTCTTGAGTTTCTTGGGGCCCCCTTACAGACTTAAACTGAGCTGCTGAAGAATCTTCACTTCCCTGTGCATTAGCTATTCTAGCATAGCTTTGGCCCGGTACTACATAAGAACAGTCATGATTATCAGACAATGTAAGAAAATTACTTGCAGGGTGTGGTGGTAAAAAAGAAAGCCATTACATTAAACCGAAATGAAAACCAATGGAAGAACAATGTGAATAAGATCGTTATGTATGAGTGTATAAGTGACTAATCTGAAAAGACCAAATCAAAATACAACTTTTTTTCCCCCCAATTTAATTTCAAAGGCGATTTATGCAAAAGTTGCTTCACTCAAGCACTGAATTTAGCCACACGAATATGCTCTCAATAACATCATGGGTGTGTGACTCCATGCTCTTAATTTAAAAATTATTTCACTGGCACTTTTCTCTGCTTTTAAAATTTTAGCACAGCTCAGCAACTAAAATCTCAGACTGGGCAGTCTTCAGTTTGAGCAGTGAGGTGATGGATTGTATACTAAGTTCATTTCGTAGAAGGTGACATCACAGTTAGGGTCAGAATACTTTTGCAAGGCACCAGACGTACTGAGTAAGCAAATTAACTCAGCGGTTAAGCATTGAGCCTCAGAGACTGATCCTCTCTTCTCCTAGAGGAGATGTCAATGTCTATGGAGTCTTTCCCTACAATGAGGCGAAGACGTTTAGCTGGTGGAAGGGGAATGAAGTCATCCTCAAATTCGTCATCAAAGCAGTCCCCCTCTGATGAAGATTCTGCATCAGCGTGTTGAGTCCTGTGCACTGCAGTCCGGCGCTCAGGGCCATCTCGCACGGCCCGCGTAGAGACTCCGCTGGAGGTGACCTTGTCCAGGTGCTCCTGGGTGCCCCCCCGGAACTCATCCTCACGCTTCAGCTGAATCTTCAACTTGGTGGGGCTGCCGTGCCCTCCGGGACTGAAGCCGTTGTTGAGCCGAGCCACATACGAGCTGCTCTTGTCCTTCTCATGGTCCTTGCTGAACTTGATGCTGATCTTGGAGGAGCTGCATGTGGGACTGCTGGTTCCAGGCTCACTGGCCTTTCCCCCACTGCTGTCTCGCCGTCGCCGCAGAGTCAGCTTGGGGATGCCAGAGTTATTCTGCAGGATGAGTTGCGCGTCGTAACGAGTGATGGGCCGCTTCTTCTTGCCCTTTCCTGCTGTCCGGTAACTTCCTTTGGCCTTCTCCCGGCGCAAGAGACCAGTGGTGCCACTACAGTCCTGGCGCTGTTCAGGGAGGCCTAACTGCACCCTGCCACAATCTGCCACGTCGGCAGCCCGGGCAGCATGGCGCAGATCTGGGATACCTTCCCGGAAGGAGGCCTCCCTGTGGGGATCCCTCTCCTCCCACTTGACGGTCCTGTCCAGTTTGGACTGAGACAACTGCCTTCGCTGTGGGCAGGCTCCCTTCTTGGGGCAACCCACTTCCAGGCCATGACCATTCAGCTGAAGCCCATGCTCCATGTACTCCTCCAAATCCGCCGGCTCGGTCTTGACGACCACACTGCCATTAACTGGCCTGTGGGCATCAAGCGGATCAGGCTGGAGCTTAATGCCAGAGCACCCCCGAGCAGTTAGCTGGGTCCGTGTGGACTGCCGAGTTCTGTAAGTACAAGACAAGGTCCCCTCGCACAAAGCGACATCTGTGGCGTGACTGTTTTCCTTCGTTGCGTGCCGGTTTAAGCACCCCCTCTGCTCCTCACCCCCCCCTTCTCCCCCTGCGTCTCCCTCGTTCTTCCCTGGGGCGGCCTTACAAAGGACTACCTTGGGCTCCTTCAAACCCAAGTTACCAGCGCTCACCTTGCTCTGAGCCCTCTGCTCAGACCCTCGGCAGCGACTCCTCAGCCTGGCCTTAGCAAGCGAAGTCTTCGTAGGCCTTGATCTTAGTCTCTTTGGTACCCTTGAACGATTCCTATGACTCTGTTTACATGATGAGGTAGAAGTAGGAGCTCTCGAGAGAGACTGCCTGGCTAGAGACCAAGTCCTGCTAAACTTTTTTACACCGGTGGATGTCCTTTTCCTTGATGCTAGAACAAGATTAGACGAAGAAGAGGGGGAATGTAAAACACAAGATGATAATGGAGAAAAGCTAATTCAAATTGCAACTACTGACTGAGTTTTAAAAGAAATTGTTAAAATCCATCCATCTTTCAACAGCTTATCCTGTACGAGTTTATTGGGTAGTTAGCTAAAATACTACAAAACATTAATCTGAAATTGTGTTTGATATAGTAAACAGCGAGATGCTAACCTGTTCATTCTTATAAAACAGAAAGCAGTGATTACACGTGTAAACTCTGCATGTTTATGTTTTCTGCCATTGAACCACTGAACAAAAGCCCTTCGATTTGTTGCGCATCTTCCGCTGCCCAGTGTTCGGACATGAGATCACCTACATGCGTGTGCGCCGCGTGTTCCCTGAGTGTCGGCATCCGTGCCCACAGACTGGCCGTTGGAGTTTTTGCTTCCTTCGCCCAGTTTCTTCAGCCTGTTGAGACGCTTGTCCGTCTCTCTCAGCCCGTACTTGCTGTTGATGACGGGTGTGGCAGGGAAAGGTCTGGCTTTTGATTTAAAAGCACCTGTTCCTCTTCTGCCAATAAAATAAACAACAAATAAATAATATGTGTGGGTACACACACACACACACACACACACACAAACACACACACTATATAAGTGTGTGTATTTCTTATACATACATAAATATATACAGACAGTCACCAGGTTAAGAAAGTTCAACTTATGGACAACTCGTACTTACAAAGTGAATGCCATAAAGCTTACTGTATTAAAAAAATATTTAAAAATAACGTTTCAAAATAAATATATGTGCTTCAGTAAATAAATACTATATACTAAAACCAACATTTGACTGACACAAAAAAGAACCATATGTACCTACTCCGACTGACAAATTCAGACAAGGGGAACAGATGTCGTTCATGAACAGGGGACTGCCTCTTTTTGCGAAGCGTTTAACTACTAATCCATCCATTTTCTCTAAGTTTTTGTGCTAAAACCTATGCAAACTCATCTCCTTAGTTCTATCAGTAAAGATGCTAAACGTCAAGCATTTCCTCCCAATGATTCTCTGTCAGTCAGCAGTCGCTAATCATAAAAGGAAAGGATTCAAGGGACAGCATCTTAAACCTTTCACAGGTGTAGCATTCACAGAATTCGTTGCTCTCCCCGAAGAAGCCGTCGCCGTAGTAACAAGAAATCTCCTCCCCTGGCTCGATGTCCCTCAGGACCTTGACGCATGCCGTGTCCCGACCAGTGGAGACAAACTGGAACATGCAGACATGTCAGCGGCTACCGGATAGTAAGACCATCCCCACCCGACAGAGTGCGTGGTGCACGGCTCAACCGTCAAGTCACTTACTTTGCAATTTGGCCGACAATCTGAAAATGTGGGGGAAAAAAAATGGTTATTCCACTGCAGTTTTTGCATACCGAAGACTGGGGCAGATATGGGGCTAGGATAGGGTCACACCATGGTTGATGAAGGCGGCGGGTCCCAGCCACAACTGGGCGCAGTTCTTGCGGGTGGAATACATGACGCTAAAATCGTTTTCCCCGTGACGAAGGAGCATATTCTCTTCGCTCTCCGACAGCTCGGCGATACAGCCAACCAGGTACTCGATCTTATCGTTCCTCTTCCTGTCAGGACAATGGAGAATCATCCTCATTGATATGCTACGATTCTTAACGAACAGGCCATGGTGCTCCAACCAGGGATCTTACCATTCTTTAGTCGCAACGATTTTGGCTCCATTTTGCTCTGAAGAGTACCGGTTACAAGGAAGGATTTCAAACCCACTATCTGCTGCAAACATGCGTAAATAAATGAACACCTGCAACCAGAAAAAAAAGATCTTAAAGATACGGAAGAGGATTAGGGCCACCATGAAAATATTATTTGAATTCTGACTTTTTTTCTCACTCAGAATTTTGAAATTAAAGTCAGAATTCAAATATTTTCATGGTGGCCCTAATCCTCTTCCGTATAAAGAATACCCACATTTTTTTATCCTGCACATAAATGTTATGATATCACATTTAAATTATGTCAAACAGAGAGATTTGTGTCACTATTTTAAAAACGTATTACATCCTTGCCAACGCGAGTGCTTTACATGCTCTTTGAAGAGTTTTTCCTGGGCCTTGGTCTTGTGCAGGAAGTAGTGCTGAGCCCATTCCCCAGTAGTCAAGGCCTGGAAAGCCTTCTCCAGGTTGTCATGCTTCTTGAAGCGCTCTATCACCTCCTTCAGCTCCTCCTGCCTTCCCTTAATAGGCCGAAACCTACAGAGCAAACGGAGACGATCGCATTTCACCCTCGCTTACAGCACCCCTAAACAGATGTAAATTTGAGACATTTTCCTAATCGTTTATCCATGTTTTTCCAGTTCAGCTGTGTTTAACTGGGGTGTGACTGAGGTTTTAAAAATGGACCTTGCCCTTCCTGTGTATTGAAGAAAATGTGGATTCTGCGCACCTAGTGTTCATCTTGTGGGTCTGGAAACCCAGATAGGGGTCGAGGATGAGGCAGGTGCTGAGGTCATCATTCTCACACAGCTCCTTGGCACTCATTCCAGAGGAGGGGACATAGCGTCTCTCCGCCTCCAAGGGTGCAGTGCCAAAACCTGAGACGAAGGGGGGGGGAGGTAAACAGTCAACATTCATGCACATCACTGCAAGATTATCAGCTGTCTTCCTTCCAAAGGTAAATAAATTACTGAGATGATCAATAGCTTAGCTTCCTATCAGAAGACCTACAAGTCTAAACAGGACATGATGCCAGTGAAACACTGAACTTATTGAGTATTAGATCATGTGTAATAGTTACAGTGCCATGCTAGGTCACAGAGGCCCTGAAACGGGGACGCCGAGCCCAAGTCCTGCCAGCCCAAGCTGATTCCTCCACCAGATAACAAGGATTCGTTCCTACAGTAAGCTTTGACATGGCGAGTTCTGGGGTAAGCTGCAAAATATGAAAGGTCTTGATTACAAGTCTTTTGTTTGTCACTAGTTGCATCGCACAAGAGCAGCATTTTTTAGATGGATTAAAGAACAAAATGGAACCATTAAAACAAAACGGAACCATTAAAGAACACAAACACACACACACACACACACACAGAGAACAAAAATCCATCCATCTTCTAATCACTTATCCTAGAGGACTGAGATCTGGGCGGACCAGGTGCCCTTCCCAGACAGCACAGGGAACACCCTGGATGACATGCCAATCCATCACTGGGAACATACATACAGGCACACAAACAATTATACACTACGGGCAATTTAGAGACACTAATCGACCTAATTACACATCTTAGTGCTTAAAGGAAACCAAATCTCCAAGGGGGAGAGATCTAAGCCAGATGTCATGAAGGTGTCAGGTAACATCAGTACCCGCCACGCTACAAAACGCTAAGACTAACTATTAAATTACTTACACACAGCTACACATTTGGAACAACCAAAAACATATGTGAGGATGCCATTTGTAGACTTTAGTTCTGCAGTTAACACCAAAATTCCTTACTGGTCAACAAACTGAGCTACTCAAGCCCAGACACTTCCCTCTGCTCCCGGGTATTAGATTTTCTAACAAACAGACCTAAGACTGTCAGCACTAGAATCCTGAACACAGGTTCCTCACAGACCTGAATGCTGAGCAGTGCCCCTTAGACTTTTCATCCATGACTATACCGCCATGCATCCACGAAATACCACTGCAAAATTTGCTGATGACTAAACTGATGATGAGGCAGAATACAGGTTGATTAGTACTGATTAACATGCTAAACCAACTGACTATTCGAGATCCTGAGTGTTTATAATTCCAGCGCTAACATGCACTTTGATGTCTACATTGTTATTTTGTGGTGAAACTGCTGCACAAGAAGAGGTGCCAACAAAATTTTGTTGTACTGTGGGATAATGAAAATAAAATTCTTTTATCTCATCTCATCTAATGGAGTGAGTTTGGTGGTTTCACATCTGCTAGTAACCCTCAACTTTGGACACTTTTCATAAGCACGCCCACAGCTGTGGTGATCTCTGTCCAAATGTGTGGTTTGACAAAGACAAATTGGCGGGGGGGGGGGGGGGG
>JAODJW010000019.1:4800015-4811185 GCA_026777045.1 Hyperopisus bebe
GATGGACGGCCCTTACGGCTGCTACATCTGCGGGTGCCAGGGGGGCGCTTGCCTTGCCGCAGCGGCTGGGGCCGGCTCGGGGGACGGCCACTGGAGAATCGGCTGCCGGTCTGTCTGCCGTTCAGCACCATGGTCTTGGATTCTCCTGGCCACTTCATACAGGCCCACCCCTCGGACCAGTTGCATTTAGCCTCTGCGTTGTAGATTCTCTGTGGAGTAAACTGGGGGAGGGGTGGGGGAGGGGCATAGCCCAGGCAGCCCTCTCCTGTGAAGGGGAGTGAGCAGCAGAATCCTGCATTACTTCGGTTAATTAATAGCTACTCATTTATGTAATAAGAGACTGGAACCACGCAGTGGAAGATTCCCTGAACAGCCTGTACCCCAAAACTGTCCCCATACACCATGAAGATGACAAAAGCTAAAGCAAGCTGGGCAAATCCTGCACTAAACTGCAAAGAATCAGTCATCTCCACAACCCCCCCCTTATCTCTATAACCCCCGGCTGGTGTTCCACTGCATTCATGCATGTGACAAATAAAATTCTTGAAATCTCAATCATGAGAAGCACCGATGTAAATAATAAGGCCATCCTAACTAAGACACGAAAATGTATTATTTTAATCCATTTTATAGAACTACTGCTTACTGGACAGGGATAATCTGCATCAGATGTAAATCTTGAACATAAGAATCAAGTTGTTAGTATTTACCAGTAATTCAGTCTTTAAACTACTGCTTTAATAGCAGAACAAAATAGGTTATTTAAATAGTCAGCAATAATCTTGCAGACAGCACCCCTTAGTGGCAACAAATATTCGTTAACAACTCAATTCAGCTGCAGCAGATTACACAGTAATCATGGAATGAGAGCTGCTGAATGGTCATTCATATGCCATGTACATTGAAGGGCAGGGATGTGCAATCTTATACAGAAAGGGCTGCTGTTTATGCGGTTTTTCGCTGCAACTCCCTCATTAAATCACTACTTAGAGGACTGATTGGATGAAGAGTCCTCACACCTGGGTTTGAACAGCTAACCTAAATGTTATCCCAAAGGAGAACTCAGAGGATAAGATTGCCCACCCCTGCTGTTGGTTGTAGTATCCACAAGTATGGACACCTACATTTTTAAAACAGTATTTTAAATGTGTTGTATTAGATCAAGGCAGACTCCATAAACTGGTGAAAGAACATACTGCACCCCAAAAAACTAATAGGATATGCTTTATTACAAATAATGCTTTGTTACTAATAATGCTTTATTACTGTTTCACAGGTACATTTTAAAGGACCCTTGAGAATACAACATATTTAATATATAACGCCTCAAAAAAAAAACACTGCGGAAGCATCGCAAATCCAAATGAACATACTTTCATCGACTCACGGGCTGGTTCATTTACTAACTAATCCATTGATCGATTTATTGATTTTACAGGCACAGCCTTTCTCATACTGACGTCAATGCACATGCAGCAAGGCTGCTTGGTTTTGTTTTCATTGAGCAAATGCTGCCACCTGCTGGCCGCTGCAGCCGCTCTATTGTCGAGCACCAACAGTTGATCAACTACACTACAACAAATCCTAAAAGTGCGGAAAACCAGTAACAGTGAGACGATAATGAATAATAATATTATAATAATAATTGCCGAAGCCGATAGCCTCAAAACGACTTCATATGAGTTTGCAATGGTGGTGCTCTTAACGGGTCTATCGTGCACATTAGGAAAGAGCCATCCTCTACGGGTGTTCAAATCAATCTGTAAAAGTACTGAAGGTGACTATACCTGTACATAACAGTTTGGAAAGAAAGCATATTTAAAGTGACCAGTCTAAACGTGCAGTTTCTTATCTAAACTGGGGTAAGTTGGGTAAATAGGCGAATGTGGCCTTCATTGTGCCTAGCGTGTGCATAGCAATCGTATTAAATGAAATATATGTTTAGCTTAAGTGGCAATGAAAATTTTAATGAAGTACACAACCTTTATAAAACACAATTAATCCGCATGACCCTCCGGGCTCTGTCTAGCATAACCACCCTTCCAACATTTTCACCCGGAAAAAAGTACCAAATAAAGGAATGATGTCCACTGTCGCCTATACGATGTTTTTAAAAATACTCACTTCAGCCTTTACCCTCGGTTACAAACGCTGGGTCCTATGTATCCAGGACTGGTACAAAACCTCCTCGATTATACATCGAAAGAAACAAAAAAATCCAGAAAATTAACATTAAAATTCAAGATGGCGGCCAGCACGGCAGAGCGGAGAGCGGACGCAGCACCGCCGGCGACAAGAAATAGAGCCGCTAAAAAGCCATGCCGACGGTTACACTCGGCGGCCGAGCCCCGCTCCGGCGCCTTCAACCCGGTCAACGCCTTCAGAAAATTTACGGCTGCTCCCCGAGCCTGTTTGCCCATCCAGAGGACGATCTTGTAATTGTTTTTAATCCTAGTCGGATGTATACAAAAAGTAGTGCTGTACAAAAAAAAAAAAAAAAAAAAAAAAAACAACCTAGCCAATTTTCCCTTTAAACCGCTTCCCCGGTTAGACTGAGAGAGTCAACACTCCGCAGGCGCCGGAGTGGGGGCCAAGATATGAATAAAACATTGTTAGACTTATTTGCAAATAAATAAATTAGGATAAGACAAATGTTCAGGTTTTCCCGTCATGACACACGGAAGTATTTACGTTGTAAGAATAACACGCGACCAAGGCGTGTTGCTGTGTGCATGCTTCATGTGTACACCTTAACAAAAGAGCACCACCCGCACCCTGCAACAGCCCCCCCACTGATCGAAATCATTATTGATCGCCACTCTTTTAACATTGCGCCCCCCAGGATTGTCCCTATTTATGACAATACTGTTTAGCAATCTATTTTAATATAAATGAATAATGAAAAGGCTAGGTAATACATTTCATCGATGTGTTCGTCGTTTTGTATCGAGGGGTCTAAGATCATTTTCAATGTAATTTCTATTCATTAATGTCGTTTGAAGTGTCGTAATGTCAAACGTAGCTAGATGTGTATTCCTAGCATTTCAGTTTGAGAGACTGAGTGGGCTTGAGCGTACATGCTTATATTTTTGATGAGTGCATTTGAGGAGAGTTTCCCTTCACACCAGCGTTACTGTTAAGTAACTAGTTAATACGAGTATGAGCATAATTAAAATGTCGGCCTTCAAAACGACCAAAATAACAATTGGTTCCCTTTTAAGTTTACCGTTTCATTTCACTGCCCTAATCCGTCCAGGACGATACTATATTATATTAGGACTCAATTTATATCAGACAATTAAGCGAAAATGGAAGAATGAGCCACAGAACAAGTACGGTCCTTCTATTTCCATTTAATTTTCCAATTACAATACGGGTATCGCACACAATGGGTAGCAGCGCCCCCTGTCGTCGACAAATATGACATTCTTTAGACAGTATTTTAATGGACATTTTAGCATTAACTCACATAATAATTATCCTTAATAAACACAAACTTCCCTGACGATTCAGTAATGACCGGAATTTAACAATCACAGTGAAACACAATGCACCTATTGCAGGTTACATATTAACTTACACATAACAGAACCGTAATGGTGTCTCACCATTTGTTATGTTTTAATATTGTATTTTGTTTCCGATATGCCAGTTAAGGCGACTTCTAATTTCGTAAAAGCGCTGGAAAAGGATGCTCCCAAGTTTGCATCATTTAAGGCGTAGCCTCGATGTTAGTGCAAAAGTACATGTCGTTAGTGTTTTGCTCTATTTTTTGAACGAATGCAATTCCACAATAGAGTTCCTGCAAATAATACTAGTGATTTTAAAAGAATCACACGAAGAAAGAGCAATTCCCATCGGCATTGCTTCTTCCTCTGATTGGCATCTCCAGCGTTGCCTTCATCAGTTCCGTTCCCAGTAAACTTCGCCCTTCGGTTCCTGTTTAAAAAAATGACAAACCTACAGTGGAGGCATGCGCCGACGTTTACGACACGTTATTTCACTTAAGGTAGGAAATAACTTTAATCCTGCTACGCGGAAGCAGAATCGGAGATAAAGATATCCTCCGATAAATACATATATATATGTATATATATTCGGACTGATTGCATTAGGCAGTGACTGTATGAACTATGCGCGCAGCTTAGCCCAACTCACGTTTTCCCCTGACTGCAGTAACCTCGGTAAGTAAGCTAGCAAATCCATCTTGAATTTTTCATCTTTAGTTTCCAGTGCTCCGATTATTGTTTTTTAATCTTTTAACTGCCTGGGGACAGGACAGCGTTATAACACGGCCTTACTGCTGCATAAACAGCGATAGCTGCGCCTGTCCCTACTGGGTCCAGCGTGTCACCAGTTTAACCAGCTGGCTTGGCTTGGTGGATACGAAACCCAGGCAATCTGCAAAACAAACGATTAACTCCAATACTTTAAATTGCGAAAGACTGAAACGTGGCATCTGCCTCATAGTCCATGTACATGCAGATAGTTATTTTCTTACGCAGAACACGGGTGTTTCAGTCAGCCGCATCCCCCTGCGTTAGATGGGGATGCATGTTATTTTGTTGTACTGGGAGAGGGAGTCCGTCAGTATCTTGGGCCGGTGTTTCGAGCAAGGAATTGTAATACTAGTACTGCTTCAAGTGTCACCTTTTTACGAGAAATTAACTTTTTGCATTTGCGAAGTCAGAATAAGCACCGTCGGTATTGCAAATTTAGTCATGATTTTGCGGACCTGCAGCACCGTTTTGGGGCGGAGGGACAGCAGCTTCGCCTCAGGCACTGGACAAGCCTGGACCAGTAGGATCATTGTCGATGTTCGGGTTCGGCCAAGTGGTCGATGCCCACGGACCCAGTCTTAGGTCCTAAATGTCTGGTTGGTATGATCTTGCCATGCTTTCATCGGCTGAAATGCACAGAAGGCCGGCGACTTCCCGGTTCACAGATCCACATGCGGGCTCATGCGTGCGGTGGTGGGGGCGATTGAGGACGGCGAAATGGAACGACCCCGCAACAAAGTCCACCTACTATATGTTGCAGTTGTTTGCAACAACAGTGAGCCTCCATTGGTATGCAGATGATGGGACCAAAAGGAAATACCGTGCCCTCTTGTCTTGATTTGGAACTTTTTGCATTGCTTGCTTTGTATTGTATTTTTTTTACTATTGCACATCACGCAGAATATAATAAAACTCCCCAGTACGGTATCCATACTTTTTAAAAGGGTTTACTTAAGTACAAATGTGCATCTTTATTTTTATCAAGAGAAACAAACTGGGCTTCACATCAAATCCTGTACTTTACCATATTCTTATAGTGGATCTTCAGATTCAATACAGTGGAGTATATATCATAATCAATGGTGGTATATTTTAGCTCCAAATGGGCTGCAATTCAGTTCAGGATCAGTTTCTCATTTAAAAAAAGAAAAAGTCAGTAACCGGGCCTCACCAGTCAATAACCAGGTCTGATATATAGCCAAAATTAAAAAGTATTTCTAAGAATCAGACTTTTGTCTAAAATGCAAATAGTATTCATAACAATTTATTCTTCTTGCAGCTTCTGAATTAACACAATGACAAAGGTACTGAGTATTGCTGTCTTTGCTCCGTACTCTCAATGTTTACCTTGAAGGCAGGACCTGTTAATATTTGCTTGTGATATTTTTTTCATAAGCTTTACCTGTACTTGTGATTCATTTTGGTAAACACTGCATGGCAAACATTTGCCTAAATTAAAACAACTCCCAGTGTGATATTATAGTATGTAAAAGTTTCATATTTAACTATTAAACAGTCCTGTAAATAAGAACAATCAAGAATATTGGTCATATCTGTTCATCTCCCCTTCAGTTCCAAATGAATATCAGGTACAACCAGCGCTGTATGCGTGTGCATTTTCTAAGTGACTAAAATATACATTTGTGTACTTACTTTTACTTGCTTAAAAGGCTGGAGAAACAAAGAATTATTGTAGGAGCATGTGGCCAGTAAAGGCTTCTTTGAACATTTAATGAACTTTTTTATAAATCACTTGTAAAGCAGCAATGAAGATTGAAACACGAATGTGCTTTTGTTTGTATTCTGTTATTTGGCTGTATATCTCATCTTCATAACGCCTTCTTATTTTTCAACTGTCCAGCCCTTCCACAAGGGAATTTTATTCCCCCCATTAATACAAGATTGCAGCATGAATCTCTGTTGAAATCAAACAAGAATAGGAAGTACAATGGGTTGTTGTCCGTGCTGTACCACCATAATGAGTGTCTTGTTAGGTGCTGCCTTGTACACTGACAACTGTGGCATTGTTGCCCCCCTTCAGCCAGTAAAATGGGCTGTCATCACCACTCTGTTCAAATCAGATCAAATTCAAATTTTATTTGTCACATGCATCATCATATACATAGTACAACATGCAGTGAAATGCTTTCTGTTACTATTACGATAAGCCCAAAGTTGAAACAGTGTCAGACATGTCACAGTAGAAACATTACAGGGACCTGAATCATGAAGCAGGATTTCAGTTGGATGACTTGTCGAACTTAAGGTAGTCTGGGCTAAATACAAGTCAATGAAGATAGTCGATTTAAACTGGGGTACCTTAAATCTGACAAGTTATCTGGCCAAAAAAGAAATCCAGTTTCACCATACAGGTCCTAGGAGTAAGAAATGAACCAAAATAACACTGATTTAAACACTGATAAACAAGGAGCAAACAGTATAGTAAGTAAATAAATGTAACATATATCTGACCCCCTCCTAGAAAAAATCTGGAAGTCAACAGGCTAACTTTGCATGTTTCTAACATGGTGATGAGTCTGATTAGGTACACCTGTGTTTTATTAATTGACGTGTCAGTTGATAAATCAACATGGTGATGCTGGAGTTTTCCCCAAAACCCAATCATTCCATTGCTGCTTCATATCCTGTCATTTCTTTGGTTCTTCCTCCTCTGTGGAACAGCACTCTTGTCTGCGGTGTTGAAGCCAAGTCAACCAGTGCAGTAAGAGATTGGTTTATTTTCAAATAATTGATTATTGGCGTGCTGACACTCTGCACTGGGTGGTGTGTAATGGGAGATAGGTAAATTCGATGGATGGATTCAGTGCAGGAGCTGTTGAATGGGTTGGTGGATAAAACATCTATCCTGTTTCTTTAACAGTAATTTATGAGGTTTGCAGTAACCTGACACTCACAATTTAAAGCTGGGGTCACCGTAATGCCACCAAAGTCAATCCTTTTAAGTTGTTTCTATGGACTTAAGTATCTGTGGAGTGGCTTGTATTCTTAAATTTTCATCATTGATTTTATGTAACTTGTTTACTTATTACCAGCTTGGATTGTGTTTTGAAAAAAGTACCAGAAGTGCCATCCTTGGTGGAGAAGGGCTCAGGAATAGCAAGGTGTTTTTGATCCTTCACCACAGGGCTGGAAAAAAAAGATTTTGGCAATTGATTAATCATGTCATCAAGCTGTCAACTAATTGATAAGATGGGCCAAAACACAGGGTTTAAAGAAAAGTACAGACAGTTGTTTAAAAATCTTTGAGGAATTTAAGTGACAGCTGTAATAACTTTACACAGTGTGGGTAATCTTTATTTACAGTGACAAAGTAGCATAGAAACTTAAACAAAGATCTACTGTCTCCTCCATATTCGGCTTGCTAGCGATTTGTACTTTATATGTTCCAGCAGTTTGAAATAATGTGAAGTAATAAGAATCACTGTGGTGGTGGGGGGGGGGATTGTGATTTCGGCTTATGTTGTCGCCAAGATTTCAAAATACCATGCTATGCGATATTGTAATTCCGTTCGAGCTTAGTAACAGCTGTAATACTGTTCATGAGTTGCCCATTTCCCTACACTGTGTGTATTTGTGTTTGTTGCAGTACATCTGCCCTCTGCTGGATGATCACTGCTGTTTGCATGTGCAGACCGTGACTGTCTGCGTCCACAGACCAATGTGATATAAACATGAATCTTTGCGCCATACCGATATGCAGAAAAGTGCAGTATGAACTAGGCTTAGCGTTGTTATGGGATGTCACTATATGTGATTTATGCAAAAATGCAACCAATCAATGACAAAATTATCGTGTTGCAGCCCTATTTCAATGTAACCTGGTTAATCTCCAACTGGCAATACATCTCAAATGAACAAGGATAAACATACTAGCCTGCCTCTGCATCCTGGAGGAGTCCAGCTTGCTTTGACCAAAGGCTGTGGGAGCCGGTCTGCTGGGTCAACACCGGCTATGACTGAGCATCTTCCCTGGTCTCGCTAATCTCATCGACCGTGAGCTTATCCAAAACCGGCTGTTGTAGCAATCAGTACTGTAATTAAAAAGTAGCGTTTTAAAGTGCAGTCTGTACCTAAATGGTCTCTTGCTCTAAGCCGTTAAAAAAAAAAAAAAAAAGCTGCTTTTCCAGCTGGCTGTCTTGTTTTTCTTTGTTTACGTAGCATGTAAGCTATCTATTTATTTAAATGCTAAAGAGACGTCATGGTTGGCCTGTAGCCTGGCTTTCGTGTCATTTAGGAAATTGCCATGGGCCAGTCTGTCTGGCCTTCCTTCCTCTGCGACGAGAGGTCGCCACCAGGACAGCGTCGAAGGTCTCTTGAATTTATTAACCGATTGTTTGGGCAATTGCCTCACCAGGATGTGGAAATACAAATGTTCCAGCTTTGATTAAAGACAGTGGTCCCTCTCTGTTACAGTGGTATTAGGAAGCACTGCATCTTGCTGGATTTTTGGGGATTTCATTAGTTTTTTGTTTCTTAATCCAGGAGAAAAATCTGAGAGGTTCATTCTGGAGTAGAACCTTTTTTGGGCACTCCAGGGATCCTCTGTAGTCCGGGGGTCAGGATGCTTTTCTCGCCACACCCAGTGTCATTGAGGCTGCCCTCTGAAGTGTCTGTGTTGTTGGATGGTATCTTGATGTTATGTTGTGCTGTGTGAACAAGGTGAACTCATGATTCATTTTGTTGTCACGATTCATTGAATCCCTGTGTGTGTGTGTCCCCCCCCCCCCCCCCATTTTATATATATGTGTGTGTGTGGGTTGAAATCCCATGCCAGTAATAACTCTGACACCCCCCAGACGACATCTGCGCTAACATGGCATGGTGGTGGAAAAAACTGATTACTTGGAAAAGTCTGACTGATTTTAAAGTAAACGGATCCATTGCATTTTGCTAGAAATTGTGCTAGATGGTGCTGTTCATTCATTCAAAAAAAAACTCAGGCTGGAGTTTGCATATCCCAGAGATGTGTTTTTTTTTTTTTTTTTTTTTTTGCTGAGACCAGTATCAGTTGCTGTCCACCCACCCTCCCCCCGTTGATTTGGGAACGCATGGTTATGGGTAAATTCACCCAATGTTACAACACGTGGAGATGCCCATGACCAAAAATCATGTTTGAAAGCATAACCGGGCATTTACTTGCCTCTTTGTTTACCCCCCCCCAGGTGTGTGGCTGAGATGGTGGTGCCCCCCCTGCCCTCACCGTGACTCCCAACCATTCAGTCTTCCAGTGTGGGTTGTCCTTTCCTGATCCTGGTCAGTGATGGCACTAGGGCCCTTTCTTGCTTTCTGGCCTATTATTGGGCTGCTAGCGGCACAGTCTTCCTCTGGGACCTCACCAACCCTGCCCCCGCCGACGGCCATGAATGTTACTCAGTGTGAACAAGCATGTAAGTGGGGTGATCTTTTTTTTTTTTTTTTTAAACCATGTGCTATACAAATCTTAAACGAGCCGCAGGGCAGGGGGACACTAGGATACCAGTATAAAATAGTAGCCTTTAAAGCTACGAAAAATAGTGCACGCTTTTTATCTCATGATGCATAACATTTCACATGGTAAACTGCTGGATAATGCTTTTGTGTTTCCGCTCAAATGAGTAGGTAACTTCTCTGTGTTGTATGGTTGAGTAAATATCTAAGAAAAATCATTACCATCGCATTTTGGCACTGCTTTATATAAAAAAGAAATAAATAAAATAAAAATTCCATCGATCCAGAGTTTTCCACATGCGTCATGTCGTAGATAAGAGATTGGGCAATTGTTACTTTTTTTCTTTCATTATTATAAAATGTAAAAAAATTACATGACGGAAGAAACATGTCTTTCTTTCAAAGTAAAGTTATACTAGCCTGCTAACCAGTAATGTTTGGGCTAAACTGAATTTTACAGGAAGAGTATTGGATCCCTTTGCACGACTAATGCTGTTTGACTTGTTCCCTGCCTCTTCTGCTGCACTATAACTGAAATTAATACAAAAATAAGATTACTCCAAGGATTCAGTGATAGCACATGTCTAGTCACGTTATAATCCTTAGTTTGCTAGTTTGGCCTGACTGCTGAACTTAGTGACTCCTGCATATTTAGAATTACACGAAAGATGGAAATGTGGAGAATGACCGTAAATTGCGAAATCGCACATGTCATGCAGTGCTGCTGCGAGCCCATCACCCTTCCAGGTGCTCTGCGAGTGGCACGCCAAGGGTACGGAGACAAAATTATTCGGGAGGAGAAGCTTCTGTACTTTTAGAAGGAAAGAATTTGACCGTTTTGTTGCCAGCTTACAGGTGTGGGTTTCACACCCGTTGATATACAATGCAAGATGCAGCCTGTCAGCTTATTCCCCCCCCCCCCTTGCCTTTAAGGTGTTTCCCAAAAGTTTGGTTTTATTTCGCTGTGGTAGTAATTTATAGCAGTAAAGCTGGAGAAATGTACAGGTGGATGAGCTTTGTTCTTTTTAAATGGAAAGGTTCATATGGTTTAGATTTAAGATGAAAGGAGTGCGGAGGAGATGGGAGACTGTGCTGCGCTCTTGCGTCAGCCTTTGTGCTGCTTTGACCAACTCTGGGCTTTAAGTCTTTCTAATGACTTGCCCTCCTTGGTGAACTCAGAAAATCTGTTCTTATGGGGCCGTCCGTACGTACAGCAGGGGTGCCATTTAAGGGATTTGGGCCCCATGAAAGCTATCATATTGGACCCCCAACACAGATGGAATTATTTTCCTAATTTTTTTTTAGAGCCTCTGTCAGTCAGCCTCCCCCCCCCCCCCACCTTAATGGCAGCCCCAACATACAGTATGTTTCTATGCATGTATGATTAAGCTTGCTGATCAAACTCTGGATTGAACTCCCTCCCCCCCCCCCCCCCCCCCCCC
>JAODJW010000019.1:4811285-4828038 GCA_026777045.1 Hyperopisus bebe
AAGACCTTTTGGTTGCGTAGCATATTTGCAACATAAGGTTTTAAAACCAGTAGGAAATAATGGAGAACTGCTAAACACCTTTATACCTGAAATAAGAGCTTTAATCTAACCAGGTAGAGCGGAGTGGCTGGAGATGATTCGGTGATCTCAGCAGTGCCTGGTCTGTAGGATGGAGCTCCAGACGCGTCCCTTTTGGAAGCAGCCAGCTGCTCGGGTGCTCTGCTTTTCTCATCTGTGAGACTCCATTCAGGCCGTTGAGATGTGCAGGGAATGCAGCCCCCGTTGGGGTGGGAGGGGCCCAGAGGTTAAACCGGAGATATGCTGCATGGAGCCGTTCGAGTATCAGACCACAGAAACCCAACCACATGCTCGCTTTCTATTCTGGAGAGCATGTTAGAGTATATTTTACCCTTTGACCTCATGAGGTGATACTTTTCATGCTGTGGTTTGTGGGGGCTTATTTATCCAGTTTAAAATAATCAGCACCATTGTGTAAGCCTGTGTTTAGCTTCTGAAATGGCCCACAGGTCTGGCATCTAACAATGTTTCTTTTTGGGATGACCCTTGGGGGGGGTCCGAGATGTTCATTTTCCATTAGAAAGCAGAACTGGGACTTTATTAAGGCTTCCAAGTGAGCACTGCAAAAATCTTGCTTTTTACAGAGGCCAGAATTGGTGGTTTAGATTTTCTGTTGTCCTGTAGTAGAAAATGCATTTCTCCTTTTGAATGCTTTGATGCAGTATGCATAAGTGATGTGGGTGTATTGGAAGAGTTTTCTTGTAGCAGAAGCTCAGTTTAACAGACCTAAACAAATCCCACTGAGAACTGTTCAAATGTTTTTCCTTGCAATGTCAGTCCCAGTACTTTCTCGGTTTTATTCATTTGTGTTGTCCTGCAGGTTCCTCTGCTTCTGGCTGTATCAGCTTCCTGTTTAACAGCACCACCAATGCATGCCAGTTAAGTTGTGATGGTGCCAGCTGCCAACGTAATGTGGAGGAGCTGTTGAGTACAGGTATGTCATATGCTGTGAGCTGTGGAATGGGTCTTTATAAAAGATGCTTGAATAAAGCTCCTTTTTTGCTATAGTTTGTTCACTTCCTAACAGGGAAGAAAGTGTTTTAATGTTTCCCTTTGCTTATCTTTTGTAGACACCCCTGTAAATATCTCCACTGTTGCTGTCAAGGAAGGTGTATCTGGTGGGGTGACCTTCAGTTCAACTGAGGCGCCCAAAAGCAAACCCCCCTCTGAAATGGAAGTCCCAGTGAATACATCACTTGTAACCGTGCCTCTCCTAAGTACTGAGAAAAAGCCCGTGGCAACAAGTACTGTCATGACGGAGCTCCCAAGGACGAGCACTACCACGACCAAACCCCCACTGATCACCATGGTCACCATGAATTCCTCGACAACTGCAGCCAATATTACAGCCAAGCCCCCTACAGTAAAGCCAACCACCGTCACGTCAAAACCCTCAGAGACGACCTCCCTGACATCTACCCCAATCCCAACAAAGTCCTTGGAGACACCCACTACCACGATAAAGGAGCCAAGAAAACGATTAGGAGCCACTACGGTGAACAAAGTGCCGTCACCCACCTCTCCGATGACCCCCAGCACTCAAGCTACCTCTAGTGTCCCTGCACACCCAGCAACTTTACCACCGAAGAGTAGCCCGGGTAAGGATGTCAGAGGACCGAATAAAGCCATTTTAGACATTACTGCAAGCTCCCTGACCAGACAGGTGGTCGACACCAGCACTCTGCTAGCCATCCTTATCTTTGGCCTGCTTTTTTTTGTGGTCAGTGTGATTCTCTTCCTCACACAAGCCTATGAGAGCTACAAGAAGAAAGACTACACCCAAGTGGACTACTTGATAAATGGGATGTATTCAGATTCAGGAGTTTAATGGTAAAGAGTTTACATTTTTGGTTCCTTTTTTTGTTGAGAACTGATCCGTAATGTTGTGGCAGCCTGACGTTCAGAGCACCGACGTTAACGCTGTGGTTTCCCGTGGTTCTGGAGGGACTTGTACAGTCCTGCATAGAGTTTGCACACCACATGCAGGTCAGCTGTAGTCAATGGGTCTTTTGAGGTTTCGTTTTTACAGTGAGACCTAGCATGGGCCTAACTGAACCTGCATGCTGGGATCTTTGTGTGTTCATCTTACCTACTTCTCTCTATGCAGATGGTGCTTCTCTATCCAGTCATTAAACTCTGAAGACTAATATTTTCTTCAGTCTATCTCAATCTATACTCAAGCCATCAAACTAAGTTTTTGTTAATGTAAAGGGTTTTTTTTGTAAATGTTTGTCAAATTCTGGTTATTGGTACAGAAAAAGGAATTGCCTTTGTGGACATTCAGAGTTCTGTACTTGGGTTCTTTGGAAAGACTTGATCAATAATGCCTTTACCTTCACTTACTAGCTTTTTCTCACCACTTATTACTATCTTATTTTATTTTTTTTCATTGTGACATTCCACTTTGTCTTTTGAAGAGTGGACGCCAAAGCACTCGGTGAAGGACCTAAGCACATTCACATAAAGCCAAGAAAGTTGCCTAGCCATTCTGAAGTGCATTCCTGGAATCCACAAGCCCATTTTACCACCAGGAGGGTTTTCTCAACAAATCAGAGATTTGAACAAGGAGTGATATAGACTGGTTCATCTGTTATGTGCCAACCTGGGTCTGTGCGGTCTTACAAATGCACAGTTAAAAAATGTAACGGGTTTTGCAATAATAAATTGTGAACAGGTCATCTTTTATTTCTTCCTCAATCTTTAAATTTGACCTGTGTTTGGCTGCCGGCATGCAAAGCAGGGTTCTGCTGCCCGTTCATTTCCTCCCGTGTTTCTCAGGGTCGTTGCGTTATTGTTTTTGTTGCGATGCATGTCGAGGTGGGTGTGGCCTATTCATGGCTGTCGAGCTAAGTGATTCAGTGTATCCTGGGTTGAGTTTGACAGTCTGGGAATTTAATTAGTAAGGCAGGAAATGAGTAAGGCAGGAGGAAGGTGCTTAGACACCTTCACGAGGTTCATTCACTCCAGGGAAGCTCTTGCACAAAAACCAAGGGGGGGAAACATGGCTTTCTTTAAAAGGTTATTCCGAATTACTCCAACTTGTGAAGCTGCCAGCCCTTAACTCCCCTTCTATCCAGCAGGTCCATTGGTTGTTAAAAACAAGGATGCTGTGTTCCACCTCATTTAACTGGTCTAAAGTGTAAGCCTGCTGGGATTGAGGAAAAGGTTTTGCATTCTTCACTGCCTCATTTTGTGTTGAGTGGAGTTAAATTCCCTCTGTCGGACGGATCTAGCCATCATTACCGATCCAGTATTTATGGCGCATAATAAATTCCCATCTGACCAGTCATCTTCTCTTCCTGTTTTTCTTGCTATGTTGCATCAAAATGTCTCTTGACTGCCTCCTTTCTCTTTAAGTAAGATGAACCGAGTAAGTAGCTGGCCAGAACTTGGGCACGAGTGCAGGAGCTGAAGAAGACCTGGCGCGTACAGAGGGTATGGGAGTAGGCCTGCTAATGGCTATAAGAGTTTCATTTCTGCACATGCCTGTCCCAGATGACCTTCATTAAGGAGCAATGGGCATGAGTATTCCTGCGAGGTAACATTTGTGAGCAAGGGAATCAAGGCTATTGCCAGAGGCTGTGCAGGTGATCATAAATGCGGGTTTTATTTGCAGCATTTTCCTCTGCCTCAGATTTGTTGGCCGTGTCTTTCACACGCAAGGAGTGAGAATTGGTTTGGGGGTGATGTATATAGTTTTTTTAAAAATATATATATATATATATGTATATACTTTAGTTTATTTTCAGTTGATTCAGCTGCAGCCAAATTCTCTCTCGCTGTAAAATGACAGAGACTCTAGGTCACTGAGATAAAAGCTGAACTTGTCACCCAGAAGCATTTATTGTATAAGTCTTGCTCTACTTGATTAAAAACTGAGAGCAAAGCCCCCCCCTTGAATAACTATAGATCCATGCCATCATTCACAGGACTGCAATTTCACACCAGGTTTAATGACATGTCTGATTTATGCCATAGAGATATGGAACTGGTGGGTTAACGTGTCCCTTGGTGCAGTATGGTTGTTACATATATGTCTTCAAATTTACTGTTGAAGATGTATGCAGGTAATGGATCATAAATGACTGTTTGGCTCAAGTCTGATTAATCAAAGCTAATCAGGGCTTGACCTCGAGCTACATCCACAGTCTTTGCCATGAGACCATGGTCTTCAGCTGTGTTTACAAGGGTCGTTCTTACAAATGCTCCTCATTATAAGAAGAAAGCAAACCACAAAAAAACACTTCTGTTTGTGTCAGTGTTTCTCAGACTTTTCTGGAGACCCCCCCTCCAAAACACACTGGTCAGGTCTCGTGACTGTTTTTGATATGACAAACTTGCTGAGCAGGGGGGTGCAATCCTTAATACCAAAACCTGCTGACAGATTGCTAACTATGTATGTTTTTTTGCCATATTCAGAAAATCAGCTTGTGAATCCTTCCATTTATTTGGTGGCCCACAATTTAAGAACCACTGAACTACTCCTAGAATGGGGTTGATGAGATTCTCCACGTCACCTGATGGTGGCGCTCTTGTCCATTATTCATGCTGGTGTGATTGCTGTCAGGTGGGTTAAAAAAAAAACTTATGAATAAATTTATTAATAGTGTTGCAGTAACTGCCAGGACTTTACTATGTAAAGTAGTGTTGCGAAGCTTCGGCACTGAAGGAATTAACGCCAGTCTTCACTCTCAAGATTTCACAGCCTTGTTTAAATTTTTGTACTCATGTATAATCCTGGTTACATTATGTTTCCCAGTCCCTTAGGGGCATCACGCCGTTCCTTCATTATTACCAGAATGCTGTACTCCTTTAAAATAAATAAATTACTTTATTTCTCATTTACACAAATATAAGTACACTGGAAGTCTTCTCTTTACCTACCCCATTTTGCTCCCTGTAGCCTGGGGTCAGAACGCAGCGTCGGCCAACGTGCAGCACCCCTGGAGCTGGGGGTCAGGGACCTTGCTGACGGATAACACTGATTCGTAATTTGCAACTTCAAGACATTTTGAATGATTTGTAGCCTATAGTTTTATGTCTTGGCACATGTCTTATCATTACATTACTCTATTTGAAAAACAAGCATTACATATAAAACATTGACGTAAGACAATGTACACATAACTGTAGGGCTAACTCAGGTATAAATTGCACGCAAGTGCACAGACGGGGATTTGAATTTATATTAGATCGATGCATTTAGAAAATAGATAGTATTTGCTTTAAATGTGAATGGCCCGCCGCGGACCGTATGCGGTGACGTCACCCTGTTTCCGCTGTCAGACGCTTTGCTGGTTGTAGCCTGTAGGCTGATCGCAGAAAAGTAGCGGCAGAGCCTTTCACCAAGAAACAAGCTGACTTGCTCTCTCGGATACAAACTTTCTCTCTCTCCCCTTTTTTTTTAATACAAAAAACTGTAGTAACTTGAAAATGGAGCCAGAGTGAGAGAGCATGAAGCTCCGGACACTTGCAATGGAGTGTATACTTGCAAGAATATTACTGTACAGTGGTCTGGTCTTTGTAGTTGACGGTAAGTTAAATGCCTTTTTTCCTTTTCGGAACTGTGACGGACCTGGAGAAGTGATTGTCGCTCAAAGTTGCGTGGAAGTTTTTTGTTTTAATTCGATGGAAGATTATTTGCACGTCAGTTACTTAAAGTAAAATAGGCTATGTTATGTAGTGAGCAAAAATGTTATTTTTGCAGTTAGTTTTTCTCGTCGGATACTTCTTTCCCCATGTGTTTTGTGCCTTGGGTGTCGGATCGTTTACATTTACCGATCACTGTAGATCTCGGAAATGTAAACGTTCCTCTCTAAATGCTGTCTTTCGCTGTACAAAGAGTATTTTTACGGTAACCCAAGAGAACATTTTCTCTGCTTTTTATTGGGGCCTCAAGTTTACGATAGATTTCTGGGTTCTTGTCACAAAACGATTAGCAAAACGCTGCTAAATTGGTTACAATGTAAATTAGGTACATAAAGTGACAATGCCACGGCGATCGCGGAAAAATATCATATTGAGAGATTTATTTTAAGCTGCTGATCATTTGTCAAGATGTTGATTTGATGCAACATTGTAATCCAAAAATGTAGTTGTTTGAAAACTGATCAACAATAATTTAGGGTGGTAAGTGTTGATTTGTTGAGAACAGTTGCTTCAGTAAGTTGTCCACTAACGGCTGCTTATTGTCCTAATAGTCTTTGATCTGTTGTTTCTTCGTTGTTCTGTATGAAGGCGCCTTCAGTTTACGGTGGCTTATTCAAAGCTTTTGCAAGCACTCTAAATTAACACTCGGGTTTAGGCTTGTCGGCTTCACATACACACAGACAAGCATGAATACCGTGATTTATGGAGGGGGCTGGGGCGGGGGGATGCATAGCAGCACCTGACTTCACCTTCTTGTACGTCTTGCATGGTGTAAAAGTGACATACACTGGAGGGGGAGGGGGGAGACTGCGAGGTGAGTGCCTGCTGTTGTGAAGTTAAGGTGAGCTGTAGCCATTAAGTCTGGGTCATTCTGGAGGTGTCTGTCTGTATTAATAGTGCAGCTAAATGCTGCTGTACAGCGCTGTGTGTAGCCGTTGATTCAGCTATGAATATTGCTAGATCCTTCCATCTTCTAACCACTTTTCCTGGCCAGGGTTCTGCTGGGTTTTGGACAGCACAGGGCATGAGGGTGGGGGACACCCAGGACAGAATGCAGGGATCATTGAAGAGCATGCACACATGTGCTGTATTGGCAATTTTTAATGGGCTAACTGTAAATGCATCTCACTGGGCTGTGAGAGGATAACGGGGTACCTGGGGGTAACCCATGTGACACAGGCAGAATGCGTCAGCTCCATATAGAGAGAGGGGTGGGATTCAAACCTCTAACTCTGGAAGCCTGAGGCAACAGTGTCGCCCACATATTGTCAGGGAATAGTTTAATCCGTAAAACTACTACACATCAATGCAGTTTGAAATATGACTTCAAAGTTCCTATAAGGGATGCAGCTTTCAGAGTAAGCGGTGAGCTTTGTGAGAAGGTAGCGAGGTGAGCAAAGGTTGCTGGTGTTTCTGCCTCTTACCAGGAAGTCTCATCGGCGTTTGTAGGAACCCGAGATCCCGTTTCGTCTCCCGGTCTCCTGGCTTGCGTGGGTCTTTCCACTCTCTCCCTTAAACATTTAACTGTGCAGTCATCATTTAATGCCACTAAGCATATTGTAACATGGGTGACTTTCGAAGCGTTACACAAGGACTGTGTAGCAGTTATGGGAATAAAAAGCAAAATTCAAGACTATCAGAACTACTACTAGTGATATTACAATGACTAATAATCATTTTAATTGTTCTGCTCATTTTTATTGGTATTAGTTTATTTCTCAGAGGGCTGTTCAAAATTCAGTGCGATTCCTTTAAACACTTGTCAAGTGAAGTCACTCTTTTCCCTGTTATGTTAATGTGGGAATTAAAGTTCTTGATTAGCTCTGCTTTGGCATGTGAATAGGCGAGCAGTGAAAGGGCCAGGGTTGAATACACAAAGCTCATCACTCTTCTGCATAAAGGCCTGTTTGCTTTTTTATTTCCGAACTCAAAATGGCCCAGGCCCTTTGTTTACAGGCTAAGGTGCACAACTGAATTTTTCTCAGGCGTTTTCTAATGACCTTGGTAAATATCTGGGCTTTGCAGACAATGCAGCGATATGGTTTTGTGATTTAGAGGCAATAGAAAATGATGTAGCAAATCAGTTAAAATTTTCTGCATGGGTCCAAACAAACTGTTCCTTATTGTTTTTTTTTAATATAAAGACAGTGCAAATGCACTGTGGTCAGAACAGTGGGCCTCATTCACCAACAGTTCTTATGAACAAATTTGTTCTTAAACCCCACATACACACTTTCTTATCGAAGATTCTGGCCTATTTATAATCCGTATGAGCGCTGTCACTATCATGAAAATCATTTTTGCACTTAAAAATTATTTTTTATATTTCACTTTTATAAATTATTAAAATACTATCATTTTATGAACAAAACTGCTATAACCAATTATTTTGAACAAACTATCATTACTCAAATGTGCGTACGAATTGCCTTGAGTGTGCATAGATTCTGTTCTTAGCTAAGAACAAATGAAGATAAGAAAACATTGTGGAATGTCAGAATCTTTGTAAAAAAAAAAAAAAAAGCGCGTATGTGGGGTTTAAGAACAAATTTGTCCGTAAGAACGGTTGGTGAAAGAGGCCTAGTGTTTACATGACAATAATATTTGATTTATTCGCTTTAATTTTAATGCCATTGGACATTTGAGATTTTTAATATAATTTATAAAAATACCTCTGTGGGCTCCTGACTTTTCCCGAAGTGTCAGCGTTATCAAACCACGGCAAAGAGCAACACTCATTAATATACTCATTAATACTAATTCCTTGCCTTTCCATTATCCATTCAGTTTTACAATAAAATTGTTTTTGGGTGTTGGGGGGTGGCTGTGTATTTGTTAAAATAATACAAATCTTCTAAAGCTGGTTTTTGAAATGTGAGCTGTCTTTTTTTTTTTTTTTGCTGACAGGAAGGGAAGAAGGGGGGGAGGCGGCGGATGCGGTGGGGGGGGCAGCCGGGGGTGGCGGAGGGGGCGCCCGTCTCTGAGGTGTTTCCCTCCCTGCACCTATTTTCTCCCAGCACCCACAGACACTATGCATCGCTGAGAACAGGACTGATAAGATGCAAAAAAAGGGGGGGGGATGCTGGTGATTTGAAACTGAACCAAAACAAGACGAGGGCTTCCGACTGGTCCCACCTCATGGAAATTGTGCTTGACTGTTTGGCTTTACCTTTCAAAACACTTCCTGCATCTGCAGAGCCCGTCATCCCTAAAGACGTGCACCAACACACGATACCTATAGCCCACCCTATCTCCCTCTGAGGGGGGAGGTGTTCCTCTGGGTGACATCCTCGGGCCCCTCAGCTGTTTCTTTGTGTCCGTCCTCCTTGTCCAGGTGCTCCCCGTTTTTCTCTCCCTTTATGGGACTGGAAAAGCCGGTAACAGACAATGGTTCAAATGGGTCACATGAGCTGACCGCAGACGACGCCAGAAAGGTCCTTGCTGGTGGCACGGCTGAAAGCATTCCTTGGTGTTGGGAGCTGTCGGCTGACTGGCTGCCTGTGTAAAAACGCCCTGGGTTCTGCAGGGTTTGTTGCTCATGTTCTGGTACTGTGTGGAATTTCATGCTGGCTTACTTTGAGTTGTCCTTCACTCGTTCATTCTGGAGGCTTTTCTACTGCATGAATTGTTGAATAAAACAGGAGTAGAGCTCTCGTTCCTATAAAACTGCCATTCGCTTGAATACATACCACATTGTCCCTCTTTGGTACACCAAAAACCAGCACCGTTCCATTACTCAACCACAGGAAGAAACAAAACCCAATTATAGGCAAGTCAAGGCTAATGTGTCGTCATCTTTCACGGGGGGAGGTGAAACATGCTTGAAATAGAAGCAGGATGGCCAGTATGGAGAAATCTGTCTGCCCTCTACTTGCAGAGGAGAAGAAGGATTAGAAGAAAACCTCAAGATTTCTGTGCTTCAGTGGTCACTGGAGCCACATCTGCAGCACCTTTGGGCTGCAGTGCAGCCTGTCATTGGGGTTTGTGAGTTTGGGACCAGAGACAGAAAAGGGGAGTTTTATGGTGCTAGGAGAACCTGGGGCAGTAAGAGATTGGGAAGCTTAATCACACTAGGAGAAATTAGTAAGGGATGGAATAAAGCAGTAATAGACTTTAGACTGGGGCTTCGGGGCTAATCGGAACTCACTGTCAGTGCTCGATTTGGGTTCTGTTTGTGTTTTGGGTGGTGTGAATAATGGCAGTTTTGCAAAATGGGCAAATACCCCTGGTGATAATTTAGTAATTCAAAAATCCATATCATGACGTTGTGTGTGTGTGTGTGTGTATGCGTGTCCAGGTTCTCGGCCTGTATGCTTGTGGGCAATGAGGCTCTTCCTCTCGTGACATGACATGGACGTTGGTTTCAGATGATCCCCAGGTCTAGGTGCGTGGTCCAGGCTGCTCCTGTAGGCCGTTTGCCTAGGATGACTGGGCTTGCACTGGCCCATCGTTCTGCCAAGAAGGCACTCTGCTTCATTAATCCCATCTGCAGGTTGGACATGCACTAGGGTGCTTGAAGGGGACCGCAGTCTTCGCAGGAGGCGATTGGCACTCGCTCTCTGCCCTTTAAACCTGTACTTTCTACTCATTGCCTTTTGCCAGCCACAGACTCTCCCTCCAACCCCTCAACTCTAGCTTCTCCAGCTCTGCTTAACTGCAAATGATGAATGATGTCTCAGTGAGTTCCAATACAAGCAAGACACAAGAAAACAAAGCCCACTGATACTGTTTGTTGTTTTTCCTAAGTCAAGAACAGTTACAGAATCGTGGGATGGCTTTTCCTCTGTTCACCCAGCATGAATTTGTAATATGCTCTGACTTTAAAGGGTTTAAATCAATATTGCAGCAGAGTTTTGTCTGTTAATTTAACCTTCATCTCAAAAGGCTTTTATGTAGCAGTATTTTGCAATGTTTGCTTAGGTTATCTAAGTGTACAGCAACCATTTCTCAAAATCTCAAACTTGTTTTTGCTTGAAATTGGGCACATGTATTCATAGAAATGATTTTTAGAACTTTTATCGTGATGCATTGATATATGTTTTGTGTTTGCAATTCAGAGCCCCTATATTCTCCTTGGCATGGAGTTTGGGTTCGTCAGCCTCTTCAGGGATCTCCTTTGGGATGTTTCAGAGATCAGCTCCCCCACCTCATGTACATGGCATGATTCGGGTCTGGGCACGGTGAAGATTCAGGGATCCAAGCATTTTATTTGTCACATGCGAGGTTTACGTCCAAATGTAACCTGCAGTGAAATGCAAGGTGGTCAACTCCGCCATATTAAGAATAACGAAAAGCAGTAAGACAAAGTTACAGTATAATAAATATATGATAAACAAGGAACAGTAAAGTTACACGGGTAATAAGTTATACAGGTAATGAGAGAAAAGGAAAACAAGATACGTGCAATATAGCTCCCAAAAGTGCAGGACGCATGAGCAGTTAGTGTTAAGTAATCTGATGGCCTGAGGGTAGAAGCTCCTGAGTTCTCAGTGTGAGATGGCAAAAATATGTCCCAGAGCCTGGTAAAGAGGTATTCCTCTTTTCCTCTTGCCTCCATCCCTGGGGGGCAGGGAACATTCGGCGGGTGGTTGGGCGTGATCGTTTGATGTCTCTAATTTGTTTACAGCTTGTCTTGGTTCACATGCCCCACGGCCCCTCCCTATTGACGGGGGGGTGTGACTCGCAAGCGTCTTTTTGTGGGGTTGAAGGCAGCCTGTAGATGGTGCTTAGTTTTCGTTTGAGTCCAGTTGGATTATCCAGTGCCTACTAGGCAGGTGGTTCTGATCTTTGGAGAACCACCATTCAAATCAGACTGGCCCAACCTTCTGAAATAGCAGGTTTCGTAAGCCCTCTGGTTCTCTGCTCCTTATTCACGTTCAAGTTTGTTTCTGACATTTCAGTTGAGCATTAGCAAGGCTTAGTGGGTGGCATTGTCATATCACATCTCCTGTCAGTGATATTTCAATGAGATGTAATTCTGTATTTCCTTGATAGACTGCTAGTCGGTGTTAATCAGATTGATGAAGTGTTTATTGAAAACTGATGGATTAAATTATGTTGTGGAAACATAGACTTGATGGTGAACATCAGCAGTAATTTATATGTTGCTTACTTGGCAGCTATTCAGTTTTTTTCCCCCATTTACTTGGTTGGGTTTTTTCATGGCACGTTCTTGATTGTTTCTGGCTCTTTGACAATGACTGGGACTCGAACTAACAACTTTCAGGTTATGAGTGCAAAAATCCTTCACCACTGTGTGCCTCAGCTGCAGCTAAATTTTAAAATGTTCATCTCAGTTGGACTGTTCAGGTAGCACAACACCAACATGCTACCTACATTACAGTGCCAGGCAGGGTGGCATGCAGATCCACCAAAGCTCACAGCATCCAGTGTCTTGACTTTATTTTTTAACCAGCACGTGGTGTTGGAAGCATGTCCCCATCCCCTGACATTAGGGGTTGTGCCATCACCGGTTTAGACGAAGAAACTTCTGAACTGGTCAGCTTGGCTAGGAAAAAATGACCCATTAGTCATTGCAACCTTCAAAATTGTTCAGGCATTAATAGTCTGGACAGCTTGCTTGAGGCAGGTGAATTTGTTCCTCATGTTGATGGGCAGGTCTGTAACAGGACATCGAGCAACGTGCAGGTGGTGGAGTTTAGCTCGGACTAAATTAAGAAGATGTGCTCCTCGGTGAGAACCGGGTGTTGCCTGACATATCCTGATTCCTGGATCTTTTTTGATGACCTTCTCCCCCTGCCATCACTCCCACAGGACTGCCTCTGCTGTTGTTTGCAAACCGGCGTGATGTGAGGCTCGTGGATGCGGCGGTTGGCCGGCCCGAGTCGGCGGTGGTGGTGGCCGGCCTAGAAGATGCAGCCGCTGTGGACTTCCTCTACTCTGAAGGCCTCATCTTCTGGACTGACGTCAGTGAGGAAGCCATCAAGCAGACACACTACAACCAGTCCAGCAATGGTGAGGCCCTGCCTCTAGTCCCGCCTCTGGCCCCGTTTCAAACCAGTCACCTAGCTTGGATCCTAAACTGGATGAGTAGATTTTGGCACTGCTTTTAGTTTATGAATGGTTCTGGGTCTCTCTCTCTCTCTCTCTGGTAGCTGTGAAGGAGGCCACGCTGGGAATGGGGCAGACGGTGGTGGTGTCGGGCCTGGACTCTCCCGACGGCCTCGCCTGCGACTGGCTCGGCCACAAGCTGTACTGGACCGACTCGGAGACCAACCGCATCGAGGTGGCCAACCTGGATGGCACCTTCCGCAAGGTGCTGTTCTGGCAAGACCTAGACCAGCCACGGGCCATCGCTCTGAACCCGGCCCACCGGTGAGTGAGATGCCCGAGGCAGCCGTTTCCTTCCCAGGGTCGCCTGGGGGTCACCGCACACACCATGCTATCTGTGACCGGTCCCCTATGACAGGGGGGTGCCAAGGTCTTCAGATGCATCCGTTTCCTATTGTTGGGCTTCCAGATGCTGGGACACGACCCCCCGTTCCCATTCCAATGTTGGGGAGCCCTCAGAATAATATTTTTATTGTTCTATGGCCATGTAACCACCCTTAGTAACTTGCAGAAACACTTCATGGGAAACTGGGCTCCGGGCACCTGACGCAGTTCTTCCCTTCACGCTCTTCGAACTTATGGGTTTCCTACAAGCTCCATGAACTTTGGGGAAAAATGACTTGCACAAGCTTTCGCTTGGTGTTACCAACGCGCTCGGCGCAGGGCAGGCAGGGGGAGGCCGCTGGCTGGCATCCAGAACCCCGCGTGGGGATCGGGTTACTGAGTCCGTCGCGCTTTTTTTTTTGGGCATAAAACGCTTTAAAATCCGCTCTCGCGGTGATATGTTTTTTCCATAGGTACTTCTAGTGTATGAGCATATGTTTAGATTTACGCACGATGCCATGGCACACAATGGCTGGGGTGAAAACGTACTCCGCGTCTGTTCTCTGGGTTTGCCAAAGAAAGTAGCGGAAATCAGCACACCTCCTCTTAAAAGGTAGGCCCCTGGTGACTGGACTGTTTGATATCCTCTGTAATGAAATTAAACTCCACTCCCCCTTTATTCCCCCCAATATGAAAGGTTCCAATGAAGGGAAACCCCCTCCCCCCACCATATTTCCATCAACGGTAGCCCATCCGCACAGTAGCGCCTGCAGCACACGGAGTCGGTGAGCGGCAGCCCGGCCTTTTGTAAACGAGGGCCCCGCAGCCTTGCCTCTCCCTCAGCCATCCCCACTGTCATTCTCTCCTTCCCAGCTATTGTTTTTAAATTACTTCCAGCTGCCGAAAAAGAGTTAATGACTTATGATCGCAAAAATGAGTAGTGTCTTGTGAAAAGTGCCCCGACTTCTTTGAATCAAGGAAAGTGAATTCCTATATTCTCCTTCCAAGACATTGAGCGCCGAGATGTGAAAGGTAACTGGCAGCCATCTGAGCGGCATGCTCTCCTTGAATCTCTCTGTAATCCTGCCTGGTGGAGAGCTCTGGAGCTACATTCCCCATCTAACATCCAGCTCCTCAGAGCTGTAAACTTTCGCCCCCCCTCCCGCCCCTCTGACAGCTCTCGCTAGCTCTCCACTCGGCACCGCGCTCCAGGTATGAACTTTGTCCCATTCATCTTCCGCCCTGTTTTTCTCCCCTCTGTTTCTCATTTCTCCCATAGAGGAGAAGGTGTGCCACCTCTTCCTTTCCTGCCCCCCTCTCTCCCGACAGCAATACTGTACCCCAGCCTGTTTACACTGGGGGCCGCTCAATGGTCGCTGCCCAGTTTGTAAAAGCAGTTACTGTGTGTGGCTCAGTAATCCTGACAGTGTGACTTTATAATGAACCCAAGAAGCTTCCACAGCAGGTTATAATTATCCAAAACAACAATAACAATAATAAGAATAACGATGGTGATGACAGTTAGACTCCATTCATGGATATTCCGTATCTTGTGCTTGTAAATCCAGGATAGACTCCGGATTCTCTCCACCCTGCACTGGACAAGCAAATATGAAAGATGGATGGAATATTATTATTAGTATGAGTAGTTGCATTTATTAATATTATTGGTGTTTTGTCATTTATAATAATATGTTTTTATAAATTTTTATTCTCTTTGGGGGTTTTTCATTTGCAACAAATAAATGTACTGTTTCTTAAAAGTTGTAAACTCAGCATTTGATTGCATCGTTCCACCAAATCACACGTCTGGGCTGAAACAATCGGTGGTTTATGAAAAGAGTAGTTGGCTACATTTCCTCATTACACTGAATCTGGGTCTCGGCACCAGCCTTGACGCGCCCCGATCTCTCCGGCGTTTCCGTTTAACTGTGTTTGTTTAATTCCTAAGCCCTGAAGCCTTCGCTCTCCGCTTGGCTGTCACCGGCCGCCTTCCAGGCAGTGTTAAATGAAAGTGGGTTCAGAGAGAAGGCCCATAATTGAGATAAATGTGGCAGGAAGCCGGTGACTTGGGGGGGGGGGGGTTTGGGGGTTGGTCATCACACTCTGCCCGTTCCAAGGAGATGCTGCCCATTTGCACTCTTGCAGTGTTTTTTCTTTCCATTGTTCAGCTTTTCCAGGACATACCTTGAAGAGCAGTTTTTCCATCAGCAGCTTCTGTGTGACGGCTTGAAGGGTTGTCCACCTCTTCATACCTGGCCAGTCTCTCGATTATACTGTTTTCAGGCTCAATCCTTCGATTTGAAGACGGTGCAATCAAACTATTGATGAATAATATGATTGTAACAAATATACAGTCCATACACTGATTTATGCAAGTCCTGTTATAGTTAGGTGGATGAATAATAGACACATTAATTGGGGAATTATTTGCTGAACCACAACCAGTTGTTATTATTTTTTATATATTTTGGAGGCAGTGTTTACTCTCCTGCTTGGAATTCCACATGCACAAATGTTTTATTTATTTTTTTGCCACCATAACACAGCTGATACTGATAACCCCAGTCTATTTGCCCAAACTCAACTTAATTCTGCTTGGTGTGGTCAGAGTGTTTGATAAATTTCCCTCCCTCTGGAATCAATCTATGTCACTTGATGGCAGTTTTGTGAACAGTTTTCCCGAAGAGCGCCTGTCTCTATAGGCTGGATGTAGCAAATGGGGAGTGACACACACGGATTAGGGACTTTATTTTTGGGACAGGAGAAGAGTCGAACAAAAATCACGGTAGGCTTGATGGATCATGGAAAGGGCTATGGAGGCATCAGGATCTAGGTATGGATGATCAGGAAATGGAAGTCTGAATTGTATGGTGATTGGCAGAGGTGGACATTTCAGTTCCAGAAAGTACAAATCCTGACCACGATTTTGTTTCAACCAACCAGTTGAGCATAAAGAGTCACAGTCGCAGAGTACTCAGCTGGTTGGTTGGAACAAAATCTTGGTCTGGATTTTTACTTTCTGGACCTGAAATATTCTCCTCTGGTGATTGGTAATAAGGTGCTGGTCCAATAAGTTGTCATAATTACTGGTGTGTCACTGGCAACTTATGCTTATGTCACAGTTGTCCCCTCACCTCCCCTTCACTGTCAGGTGCATTGAAACTTCATATAAAACAAATACAAACTCGCCAAGACAAATTCCACAGTAGAGTGCAGTGTGAATGTAATCCTGTCCTGGTTCTGATTATGCTGTGAATACCTCATGTTCTGTTGTGGTTCCAGTATGATTCCGACTGTAAATTACTGTTCCCTTACATTTGGAATTACCCCCCACTGTAGTGTTGCGGTAACACTGTACACAGTCCTCCAGAGACCAACAGCACAGCGGGCTGCCCTGCCCACCGTCCCCCGCCCCCGCCACACCCTCACACCTCTAAAGTGATCAGTGAAGGGGGCTGGATTAGCATGTATAGCTTAGCCTGCAGATCTCACCACACATTGAGGTGGCTGCTGGCGTTCTTCACAAAAGGAGGCCTTGGAGACGAGCCAAGGGAGCTGATTTATATCTGGTCCCATGGTTGGTTATTATTCTCTCTGGGGGGGGGGGGGGGGTATTTGAAGACAGACA
>JAODJW010000019.1:4833992-4887051 GCA_026777045.1 Hyperopisus bebe
CCCACCCCCCCACCCCCAGGCAGAGAGGTGTTGTGTGGTTCCTCGGGGCCCCTGCATTTGCGGTGGGTGGGAGGGGGCACCCCAGCGGAAGAGACCAGGGATCTCGGGCCAGCCCTCCCCCCGACTCCATCAGTGCCGCAGGAGCGGCTGAGAAAACAGGGCTACTTTCCGTCTATTTCTGAATTCCCCCAGCACTGGTCTCTGCGGCCTGGGGTGTTTTATTGAGGTGATGAGGTTTGGGCCAGACCCCATGACCCTTCGCGTCTGTCTCATGTCGGGACGTCCGGGAAGCTGTGCCGACCCAGGATGTGCTCACTTTGTGTGTTTAGTGGTGACGGCCTCGGCCTGCCCCGTCAGCGCGCCGCCGAGGAATGTTTAAATGTTTTTTTGTTTTTTTTGTTTTTTTTTTCCTTGGGCGGACGTTTTTCTCCTAGGCTCACAGGCCGCAGCCTGATTTATGAGGTCAGGACCCCCTCAAGTCACAGATTTGTGTGTAAAGGTAGCAATAACAATGTGACTTGAACAAGAGCCGCCCGCCTCAGCCCTAAGGTTTATCAGCAGCATTTTTCAGCTGACTCTGTCAACACAGTGAAGTTTGAGCGGTTTTTAACTGCCTGCAGTGTTTTTTTTTTTTTCCTTTGGCCGCCTGTCCCGTTAACGCCTGTCGTCCCGCGTCAGCCTGGCGATAAGCTCCGTCTTTGTAAGTGTTCCATCACCTCGGCAAAGCCCCTTTCCAGAATATCTCTGCTGCGGACACAGCAGACCATTGTGTCCAATCCACTTGTACATCCCCCCCCCCCAACCCATACTCCACTCTCGTAGTACCGCTGCAACCTCCATTCCAGTTCTGGGATTTCCAGTCGTATTCCCAGGCCAGCAGACAATGAATCATATTCTTCTGGGCTTCATTCCTGACCTAGGAGAGCAGCATGGAGATGTTTCCCTAAGCACAAGTGCCACCAGGAACAGACCCTGGACAAGGATGGTTGTAGTAAGAATGGCTGTGGGATTAAGCTGCCTTTCCGCAGAATTCACAACTAAACCCAATATAAAACAATGCCCAATTATCCACCCTCCATTATCAGATCGACAATAAATGGCGCAGTGCATGGCAGGGATTAAAACGGCCAAGTGTCACATTCCTTATTTGTTTAGCTTGGGTGGGTAAGTTGAAGGCATTTGTTGTCAGGGGGTTGAGTGGGGTGACGTCTTGTCACCTTCTGGATGCGAAGTGGATTGGGAGAACAATTCTGGGGGAAGGGACCAAATCGATGTCCTCGTAATCCGAAGTGTGCTGCTTCCCCTCTGTCACTGCTGATCGAACTCGGGCTCACTCGCCGTCTTCATCACTGGAGCGTGCACACGTTGGAATCGTGCTTATTAAACATGGCCAGGAGAGGCCGGCCTTAATTACTCCAGGGCACGGGGCCCCAGTGACGAAATGGGGGGAGTGTGTGGGGGTGCAACTCGCAGCCGCTCTCTAAACAATGTTGCCTTGGCAGGAACCAATCTGAGAATGTATCTCGGCATGCTACCGATTACAGTGACGATAAGGACCCCCCCGTGGGGATTGGGGATTCAGCACACGGCCTGGGCCGATTGTGTGGGCGCCTGCCGCTTTCCCTCTTGGTGGCCGGCTTGGTCACGCACGCCATTTTTAACCAAGCGTTTAAGTTGATCAAAAATGACTTGTACTGTAATTGGGGTTTCTGACGAGTGGACCGTGAAGGGGGTATTTGCATTTGGTTGAAATTGCTATCCTTCAATGTTTATTTGCCCAGCTTTTTAATACATTAATTTGAGAAATAGGGCTTGTGTTGAGAAATAAGTTACTGATGTCTGCCTGCCTGCGGGGGTGCTATGTGTTTTTTTAATCCTAGGGGCTGAGGAGCTGCTTCTGCTGGCCCGCCGGACTGACCTACGAAGGATTTCCCTGGACCTGCCAGATTTCAGCGACATCGTGCTGCAAGTGGACGACATCCGACATGCCATCGCCATTGACTATGACCCTGTGGATGGGTACGTCTACTGGACAGACGACGAGGTGAAGGCCATCCGGCGCTCGCTCATCGATGGCAGCGACGCTCAGACGCTGGTCACCACGGAGATCCACCACCCAGACGGCATTGCTGTGGATTGGGTGGCCCGCAACCTGTACTGGACTGACACCGGCACCGACCGCATCGAGGTTACACGACTCAACGGCACGTCCCGCCGGATCCTGGTCTCCGAGGACCTGGATGAGCCCCGAGCCATTGTGCTGGACCCTGTGGGGGGGTAGGTCTCAGAGCTTTAGGGTGCCCGGGCCATTTCCTTCTGGTTTTTTGATTGCTTTTCATAAGTGCATTTTATAGTATAAGTTGGTGTTAAATAATAGTTTTAAAATATTACTACTCACTGACTGGCGAGCCTGGTGCCTGATTTAATGTAGATTCCCTTTCTTGTGCTTTTTGTCTAATCCCATGGTAATCCTATCACTCTTACACTTCATATCAGACTTGAGTCAGACTTGGTGCTGAGGGATCTGACCGGAGCCGAGTTCCTCTTGGCCTGGTCCCTACACCCACCTGTCCCTTCTCTGTCTCCAGATACATGTACTGGACCGACTGGGGGGAGAAACCCAAGATTGAGCGTGCCAATCTGGATGGCAGCGACCGCATAGTCCTGCTCAACTCCTCCTTGGGTTGGCCCAACGGTCTGGCCCTCGACTATGAGGCCAATAAGCTGTACTGGGGGGATGCCAAGACGGACAAGATCGAGGTACCAGATGAGCCCCCCAGATCACAGCTGGGTTATTGCTGACACTGCCCCTTGTTAGATAAGAAGGTTAGATGCAGTTGGACTTTGGATTGGTCCATATCTCTTCATATACATAGACCTATACACCCTTCTACTGCTGTCTACTTAGGTGCCTGAGAGTTTAAAGCTAACAGATCCCTACATAAACTGTACCTTTTTGTACACACCCATGCAGATAATCCCAGCCTCCCATGAAACTACTCAATTTCACTATTAACTCATTTTTGAGTTACCAATGTTTAAGTTCTGCTCGGTTTCCGGTTTCCGGTACAGTTTGCACAACATGACTGTAGTGTGTGCCCCCCCCCCCCACCCTCTCGTCTTCCTGCTGCCAGAACCTGTATATTCTCTGGGAGGCATCCTAGATAAGGCTAGTCGTGGACCTGTCCTTTATCTGACCTTTGCCTAAGTGATAACCACTTTTAACATTCTTCTGAATTTGTGCAATGCTTGGTATTCCTGAATGGCAAAGCCCTCTCCACCTTTAACGCCGTCATCCACCGAGTCTCTGCGGTGTTTGCCTCGGCTCCCCAAAAGCTGACGGCTTCACATTATCACTTTCTTGGAGACTTTCTGCATCAAACTGCCTGACGTGCCTGTAATGTGTCAAGGTTAAGTTTGGTGTATCCGCCAGACGCTCGTGTAAGCAGGCTTGTCATAATGTTAAACTCCGCGGGTCTGTGTGAAGTCTGCGACCCTCGTCCGCGCTAGTGCGCGCTTCCGTGGTGTTTTTGTGTTGTATAACGTGTGGGGTGGCCTGTAGGAACAGGTTGAAGGTGTCTGAGCATGCAGAGTTTGCTGTACTTCTCTTTGGGGGGGCGATCTGTGCACCAAGTGTAGCGTCCCTCCTGGTTCTACCTTAACCCTTCCTAGCCCCTAGCACTATGGGTGACTCCTGGACTGCTCCCAGCAATGCTAATGGATGTTACTGACTGTAGTTGTTTCTGGCCAGTTATTTTGGCTCCCTGTGTGTTCTGTCTAAGCTCCCGGCGTCCGTGATGCAGCTGCCGTCCCAGTCAGACGATGAACCAGGCTTTTGCTGCACAAATATTTGAACTTAGTATTTACCATAAGCTGTTTCATATCTGAATCCTCTTTATTTTGCTCACTGTGATGCAAGCTGCCCGGAAGGAGATTTTCAGTTTGTGCCCCTGATGTTTTTAAGCATCTGCTGGCAGATTCCATAAGTTTCTAAGCCCATTCACCCAAGTAAAAAAAAAAATTCAGGATCCCCCTCCCCAAAACCACAAAGGAGAGCAGTAAATGGACATCTGTCCTAATTGGCTGCCACATGGACCCATATTTTCTCCCTTATCAGAGCCATGTGTTACTTTCTTTCTTTAAAAATTACATAAATTATGAGTTAACTCCTTCACAGTGAGGCATAGTCTGTGTTGAACACCCCCCCCAATATTGGTATGCAGATTGGATGCATAGTTAGTTTTTCATAGAAGGGTTTTGTGACCCTGTGTGTGCGCCTGGGCACTGCTTTTTGGGCCCAGCAGTCTTGCCCCCCCCTCCACTGTGCCCCCCCCCAATCTATATGCTTAACTGCAGCACAAAGGGGCCAGTCAGAGCGGCAGAGAGCCCTCTCACCGAGGGAACCATTTGGCACGGCCCGTCAAACCTTGCATGACAGTCCACAGGCCTCCCCCCGCCCACCCGGCACCCTGCGGGATCATTGTTCGCAGCCCCTAAAAAACGTTTAACTGCCCCGGCATCTGAGGTGAGAACCAGGCGAAGAGGCCTGGAGGGGGCCGGGGGAGGGGGGGAGGAGGCGAGTGTGTTAGCCATGTCACTCGGCGCTGCTCGCTCATTCAAAAAACTGTTTTTTTATCATATCTACCCTTACTTTTTTTCAGAGTGAACAGGGGAAATGACATTTATTTTTTAAATCTTAGCTAACGGGGCAGGCATCACCAATGCAAACCCACCAAGGTATCGAACCCAATGCCAGCCCTGCTTCTCGTTCACACTCTCGGGGCCTGTCTTCTGCTTTTCACTCGTCCAGGAATTGTGGGTATTTTCTGAGGGACGGAGACGTGACTCTTGGTCAGCCTGATGTGCTGACTGTCCACCTTTTTTGGTACGAAGTCTACCGGTGTAAATGTGCTTTAGCATTTAGTAAAAACCCAATTAATAGAGTGCTGATGTTTTTCAATAGCTGAAGCAGTTTTTTTGACCATTATTGTTTTACTGGGTATTGACATGCAATAACATATAAAATATGGTATCCTGCATTGATTTCAGTTTTGGGCCTTTAATTGATTTCTGCAGAATTTGCTATATGAGCACTGGTTCCAGGTTTCTCTTTAAAGGGTGATATGGGTTCTCTTGATGTCCCTGGCCCAGTGCATTTTGGGAATGGTCTGCTTTGCAGTCCAGTCTATTTGAGAGCACTCTACATTGTCCGGTCAGCATGAACGACTGGACAGGAGGTGGGAGGTGCAAGCAACGTCTCACCTCATGTAAGGTTACATCTGTAGGTTGGGATCCTGCTGTTTGGTTGTAGGAAGGTGTGCTTAAAGGTGTATACAGTGTACGCTTCATCGTATTTAAATTCCCCTACAGCGAAGTTCCTCAGTTTCCTGTGAATTTGTTCTTTTCCTGCTGAGAGCTCAGGAGGGTGGGGGGCTCCGCCTTTTCGTACCATGGTTGGCATCCCAGAGAGGGCTGTCCCACAGAGAAGGGCCCCTTTATTCCAAGATGAGCACTGGAGGCTTAGGGCCTCGTCCGGCTGCAGAAACGTTCAGGGCGTCTCGTTCCATGCGAGCCCTTCGAAGTCACCTAATGGGTTCAGCCTTTTGTCGTCCAGAGCCACTTCATGCTGAAAGGGAGGACAGCTTGAAGTGCTAATAGGCAGAAACCTCTCCATTAGTGGATCCTCGTTAATGGTTGGCCATAATGAAGCTTTTTCTCTTGGCTTTCCCCTTAATTTTTTTTTTTTCACGCTCATTAGCTGTTCTTCTGTTCAGATTCCTGTTTCATTTTTCAAGGCCAGGGCATTTGCATGTTACTGTTTATCTTTTAACAGCCAATCTTCTTTTTTTTGTTGTTGAATTACAGCTTCAAAAAACAGCTCCGAATGTGCCTGATCCCTGCCTGAATGGCAGTAAATAAGGGTTAGGGGTTTTGTAGCTTTCCTTGGAGCCCCCCTCTCCCCCCCTTTTAATAGTTGCATGAGCTGATGACAAGGGCATCTAAGAAAATGTTTCTGCACAATTCACGATGTGAAATGCCTGTAGGGATTGAATCCTACATGCTGGCTGTTCTGAGTGCACAACAGGTCACATCACACACACACACACACACACACACACACACACACGTATGTGTTCATATCTTTGTGGGACCGTCCATACATTTCTATAGGCATAACTCTCATCCCAACAATGAAAACCTTAACCCCTACCTAACAATAACCGTAACCACAAATAACTAAACAATATACAAGACTTTTGGCATTTTTAATTTTTTGATTGCATTCGCAGATTCCCCTTGTGGAGACTGTAAAGGTGGTGTCTGCCACGTGTGGTCCCCACAATGTGACATATACATGACCACACACACACACACACAGACACACACACACACACACACAAAACATTCACTCTGTACCAGTTTTTTTGCTGCTGTAAGTGGAGAGTCAGAGATGGTGATTGCAGGTACGTTGGCCTTTATGTTCGCTGCCGAAAGCTTGGTCTTGAACTCCTTCCAAGAGTCGCCCCCTTTCATCTTTTCGTTTCTGCGCTTCTCAAAGAAGGTGAATTTATTGGCCCATGGACTGGATGGTGTCCTCTTTTTTTTTTTTTTTTCTTCCTTAAACAGTATGGAAAGTGAGCTTTATTTCACATACACTCACTCCTGTTTTTCTGTTTATATCAGTAATTTTTAAGGAATCTGCTCCCCCTCTTCCTCCGATGCCACCAGTAGACAACCGGTAGGCAACCCCCCCACCCCCCCCCCAATTACAGGGTCCCCTCTGCTTTAGCACAGAGATGCTTCAGATCAAGTCTTTTGACTGATGTCCTGTTTGTAATGCAGAAAATCCTGCTTTGTTGTACAATTATGTAGATGCGGTCTCTTTGTCTTTGTGATTGGCCGGCATATGCGTCCAGTAGATCTGCATATATTAGCAAAGGCGCAGGGCCGTGAGTGACAAGACGTGGACCACAAGACAAGATGTTCCTTTTAGCGTCGTGGAAGGCGGAGTGAGGGGGGGTGGTGTCATTGTCAGGCTTTCTGAACATGGCCATCTGCTGCTGGGGACGGGGTGTTTAATCCCTGACATCTTTCTTCTGTTGAATCGCAGCTCTGTTCCCTTCATTTCAAGGAGCAGAACAGAGAGAGAGATCTACCTTTAATTGCCACCCCCTGCAGCAGCCTGCTTTTTTGCCCGGTGAGAGGCTTTTCTTTGCCGCACGTTAGAAGTCCTGAGTAATGCCCCTCGGAGGCGCCGTCAGGTCCGGGGTGACCCCAGTGGAATCTTCTTTAGCCAAATGCTAGTCCAGAGCAGACGGTGTATTAAACCGGACTTCTGCTGAGGTGCCTTCGCCATGACTGTCCGGCGCATGTTAGTTATTTGATGGTTAAGCCTTAAATTCTTTCTGTCGTGTACTTAAAATCGCGTATTTAGATTAGTCATAGTGATTTAACTCGGCCTGTTAGCCCGTGGCGTGAGCTGCATTGGCTGTGTTAACGTTTTGGCCTTTGTGTCGGTAGGAAGCACAGTGGTGATTGTAAGTACGCCCCCACTTCCTAAAGAGCTTAGGTTATTAGGCAGTGCAGCCGGTGAGAAGCTAATGGGACCAGTGAATAGCTGGCCATCCCACTGCCTGCAGGCCGGAGTTATGCAGCCACTGCAGGCTGGTTCCAGCCGATCCCAGCCTGCAGTGTTCATGTGGCCTACAACCTACTGTCCCCCCCCCCATTGATGTGATTGACGTCTGTTAAGGATATTGTGTTTTAAACAGACTCCCCCACCTCCTGACCCCACACTCCGCCATTATGACTTCTCTTGTGTTTCATGGTTTATGGGATTAGAGGTTAAACGGCTAAGAGCAAGCTGTGAGTTTGCCGGAATGACTGGCCCTCACACCGCAGGCAGCGAAAGCTCCCGTGTATATTAAAGGCTGGGGGAGACGTCCTCCCTGCTTGCAGTATATTACAGTCCAGTGCATCAAGCAAGGTAGTTACAGGCTCTGTGCTGATGAACTCTATAGGCGCTTTCCTACTGAGTTCCTGGGCCATCTTGACTCCGAGCTTTTCTGGTCCCTTGCCACTTTTCCGCTGCACAACAGGAACTGTGATCAAATGAGCAGGCGTCATACAAAAAGCTCATGGGTTAAACTTCTCATGGGCTGACACAAAGGCAAACGGACCTACTGGGATGCTGATGCCTATGAATCGCTCTCAGTCTCGCGGTACCTCTCAACCAAGTTTGACATGTGAAAGCTGTGTTCCTGTGTTCAGGGTGATTTTTTTGTGCTTTATCTATTGTACATTTAGTGACACAGTATTCATGGCCCCTAAGAAAGTGAGCGGTGATAGTAACAAACTAAAGAGGAAAGTAGTGAAAGCCACTAGAACTTATAAATTATAGCATGGTATCAGCTCTGGCCCCGGAATATGGGATTGTCATTTATCTCATGCTTATTTCTTTTGTATGTGTGCTTTTTCATGTGTTTATTAGTTTCATATTGATTGTTAATGCTTTTCGTTATGAGTTAGGTCGGTAGATACATTTAAATAGGGAATCATTTGGGGGTCTGGGAAGGATTAAATTCATTTACATTATTTCTTATGGGGAAATTCCACTTGGATATCGACCGAATTGCAACTCGACTAGCCTTCTGGAACAAATTAAGGTTGTGTTCCAAGGTACCACTGTACAAGCAAAAAAGGTATTCATTAATGCTTTTAATGCAATGGGGGCTTTACAATAATAATTGCATATTCTAAATTTTTGCTTGACTTTTTCTGTTTGTTTTTACTGCACTTCCATGTGACTTACAAGTTAGTTCTGATGCTTATCGTCAACCAGTTAGCAAAGTTTATTTCTGTGCGCCCCACCCAGTAGTTCTTGGTTGAGCAAAATCTACCCAGTCTGGAGACTTTAAAAATGGTGCAGGAACTACCTCTGAGGAACTACAATCGGGCTGAGTTCCTGAGGTGGGAACATGGCCAAAGTTCCTGGTTTTCTGAAAAAGGTTCCTGCGGTGGGAACACGCCTTATACAGCAATCATCGTCGGGTCTCTGCAGGGGATTTGGAATTCCCTCCGATCGCATAGCGTGAAAGCTAGTGAGTGACGGTGGTGATTCTTTCCTCAATGACCTCAGAATGCTCTATGAATGAGCCTATAGTAGGCTAGTGGGGGTAGGGACCAGGTTTAAAGAAAAAACATGCGACAGGAGCCAAATTAATCCAGCCAAGTAGTAAATTGCTTGGTAACGGTGTTTGTTGCCGTGGCTGGAGACGTCCGGCCCTGTTGCAGGCCGGCTGTTGGTGCCAGGCCTTGAGGGAGCTCGCATCGCCTCAGGTTTATGTCTGCTGCGGGGCCAGTGCGTCCGGGACACCTGGCGGTAATATTTTCCATACCGAACGCCCAGGGCTTCTCCGTCCAACTTTTTTTTTTTTTTTCTTCATAATTCTCTCCTACAGGTTGTGATTTGTGCTTTGAAAAGAATGTGTGTATAAAAAAAAAAGAACTCTGACAGAGAGCATATTTAGGGCGAAGGGAACCTTGTGTCTTTATGGAGAAGCTTAAGGTTCCTCGCGGACCGACATCCGGAGAGGCAGAGTGGACATCATGGCCCCTTTGCTGGGGATTAAATCACTCAACACACCTCGGCTCTTGTGGGGCAGGGGAAATCCGCGTGGGACCCCCCCTCACTGAGCCAAGCTCGCCTTTCCTGTGTGGCTCACAGCACGGGCAGAATAAACGCCACAGTGCCGTGGCGACAGCCCAGGCCTGGCCACGTTCACACAGCATCAATCATCATCTGGCTGCATGTGCGGGGCTTAACATCGCTTTGCGCAATTGCCCCCCCACTTTTGGTTTTGGTCTGACCCATTTCAGTTGCTCCACACTGGAAGACAGAATCCAAATTTCACAATTAAGGGGGAGGGTGCCCACTGCTTTAAATTAACAGCACGCTGTCACTATTGTGGCCATGTGTGGCGCCCGAAGGATCGGCCCAGTTCCTCAGCGCGCCCCAAAACGGCGTCTGGCCTGTAGTCACCCCCGCTTGTCTATGCGTATTTACACTCTGAGCCACATCCCGTGGGTCCGAAGGGAGACCCGGCAAACGTGTCCTGTGGTTCTGCTACTTATCCCCCTCATTGTTTTCCAGCTGAGAAACCAGCCCCCAGGGCACAAGCTGGAGCACTAGTAGCATCTCCACATCGCCATCTGGGGGGCGGGGCAGGTACACCCACAGCGGGCGACAGACAGGGAGCGGCCTGCAAGGCGCGCGGCTTCTGTTCTGGCTGCGCCTGTGGCTCATTACCACGATTGTCCCAAAGTACACTAACCCCCCCCCGCAATTTTTTCTTTTTATATATATACCGATGTTGTGGTGAAGAGTCCTTGCAATGGCGGACGGGTTATCTGTTAACAATGCATTCCTTGTGTGCCTCAGCCCACGCCTTACAAGAATTTACAAGCGCCGGTCGTCCCACCGGATGGGTTCACGGGACTGCAGCAGCTCCTCGCGCCGCTTGTCTGTCGTCGCATGGAGGCACTGGCCCCGCCCCCTGGCTATGAGTGTGTGGGCCTCCCGGGTCCTCCAAGCCAGTGCTGCTCATGCCACTGTCGCCGGATCACATTTCCATTCAGCCCTGATGCTCATTAGCCCCCAATCTGGAGCGAGGCTCTAAATCTGATGCCACTTATTTAAATCTCGACTGCCTGCGATTTTTTACATTTTTTTTTTTTCCATTTCATTTCCGGTTTCATTGCCTTCACCCGAGCCGGACCCCTTGGGCCTGAAACTGCGAAGGGCGCCGTTACTGATTGCTGACTCGCCATGGCGTCTGCGTGCTGGTGGGGGTGGGTGAGGGGTGGGGGTTATCTTGGGTGTGGAGCTGTTAAAGAAAGTGATGGGAAATCGAAGGCCTCTGGATTGGTTTGGCGCTGGCCTGTATAGTGGGCCAGTTTGGCTACACCCAGCAGTACTAGATCGATGGAGAACAGGGACCAAACACATCGAATCGTCGAGGCTTGTCTGGTGGGGGGGTCAACCTAATGCGGCCTTGGAGCGACTGGCGGGGGTGCTGGGAAGTAGGGGGGGTAGACAGCCACGGGAGGCGGTGACGAGACGTTGATGCGGCATTGAGGACGCGGCGTTCACATGGTAAGAATGTGTTGGTGGTTTGCGTTCACGTTCAGGCCCAGCTGAAGTGAGGTGAGGTGCTGGCCAGTGGGTTATGTGGGGAAAATTTTGGGAGGCTGCCGCTCGGGGGAATGGGTGAGCGTGTCATTGCCGGCAGAGCGGGAAGCATTCGTCCTGGAGAACGAGTCACGGACAGGAGAACACAACTCCACAGCCTGTGGAACTTTTCAGTATTCTGCCGGATGGGCCGCAGTCTGTGTGGATGCTCTGGGTCTGCAGCTGGCCAGCATCGAAGCCTTTGCAAATCTAACTTGTATCCAAATTCCGCACAAGGTCTTTTTTTGCCCCCTTTTCTCCCCCTTTCCTTTTGTGTTCTCTCTGTTTTTATGTGGCAGTTTCCCAGTCAAAAAAGCGTTCTCACACCATTTTAAAAGAGGACTTATTTCGCCATCAAAAAGTCCATGGAGAACAAGGTTACTGCAGCCTTTCAGCAGCGTTGGCTGTGACTAATTGCCTCTATAAAAATGAAAAGGGGGGTGGGGGTTGCTGATACAATAGCCAACAGAGTGATCTTTTTTTCTTCTTTTGCTTGGTCCGACCAGAATTCAGTGGAGTCGAATATAATACAAAGCATCCTACTTCTAGTGTGAATCTGCGGTAAATGTATGAACTCAAACATCTGTAAAAAGATCCATGAAATTGTTTTCTCATTTAGGTTAAGGTTTTTCACCTTTTTGTTTCTAGCTCACATGGGTTCTTAAGCAGGAGTGAGTTGCTCTGTTTGAAAAGCGGACCGCTCGATGGCGCCCCCTGTGGTCAAGCTGCTCCCGCAGGGTCCCTGGGGCCTGCTCCGCATGCTGCCGTGATAATTAGCCCCAGCAGCCGGTACGTCCTTTGGCATGCACAGAGCCCCTGGTGTGCTGCTGCCCGGACATTCCCACCCTGCCCTCCCTCATCCGGAGTTAGGGCAGCCTTCCTGAGGGCAGCCAGTGAACAAGCTAACCAGGAGGATGGCCCTGGCTGCTGTAAGGAGTGTGAGAGTAACATGGCAGTGCTGACTAAGCCTGGTGATGGGTTCCTGGTCTCTGGTTTGCTGCATTGACCCCAGGAAAACTCATCCAGCGCACATTTGAATAGTGGCCATATAAACCTTCATTAGTCAAATCTGTCTGATGGCTTATGTTTTAACTGCAAATTCCTAAAATACTGAAAAAACAATTGCATGTGCCTTTTTCCCTGAAAATTTTCCACCCTAACAGATCCTGTTTCATTAAGTATGTCAGTAAGTGAATGCTCTTCACTAAGAGATGATTTTGAAACATACCTTCCACTTCAAATGCTGTAGCATTTGTGGGGAACCACACAAAGCAGGCCAAACCTATACTTCCGCGTCTCCTGTCACGTCTCACTTTGTCAGGCGCTGTGAAAACGAGCCATTCTGTTTGTTATGTGATGTTTAATCCACCTTCCCCTTCAGGGAATCCAAGCTGGCCGCCTTGGCAGAAGCAGAAGTTGAGTAGAATCGTGAAAGACGACATCCGTTACTGGATGTGGCATTTCCCCATCTGGGACCCTTCCTGAAGGGGGATGCCACATGGCGCTGCCACCTTTACTTGTCTAATGCAGAGCCCCCTCTGTTTTTGAAACCAGTCCTCAAGGACCCCCAAACAATCTATGATTTTGCTCCCTCTCAGTTCCCAGGGAATTGGGAGAGAGCAAAAATGTGGACCTTCTTGGGGGGGTCCCTTGGTTTGAAAAACACTGACCTAGGGCCCTGAAATTATCATGGATTTTCTTGGTAATGGGCCCCCTAGAACCCCTGAGAAGGTCGATCCAGCCCTGGTCATAGGATGAAGGCGAGTCAAAGCCACAAGGTTGAGGTTGGGGGAGTCTTATACTTTATTATTATGTCTTATTATGGTCTCCTGAGTGTAGGTGTAGCAGAATCTGCAGTACTTCTAAAGCAAATCTGGCCCTCAATTCCAAATCCAGGCCTTGTTTTCAGTTCTCCCAGGTAGTTAATAATTACTGGTTCTGATTGGTTAGAGTCTCCACACCCACTTCTAGAGCCTGATGTGCAGGTACAGCCGTTTAGTGCCCCTTTTTCCTTGCTGGAGGTGTCTGACTCTGTTGCAGGAGTTCGAATGTATCGGAGCTCCTGTATGCAACTTCTGAGAGTCTTGCTGATGTCTCCTCCAGTTCCACTGTTCTGCTCCACGAAGATCTGCCTTTTTTTTTTCATTTTTTATTTTTTTTAAACACCGCCCCCCCGCCCCCATCCTGTAGCGAAAGGAATTGAGCTGATCTGCCTGCCATAAGAAGTGAGGGTCCACACTGCAGGAATAAATCAAGTCAACATCACTCTGGGGCAGCCGTTGACGGCCTCTCCAGCTCCGCCTCGGCCCCCGGTCCACACAGGAAGTGCTCAGCACAGGGACGCCCCCCCACCCCCTTCCATAGGAAGTCCTCATTTTAAGGGCTGCGCCACACGAAACAATCAATGGCGTTATTGCAACCATCACTGGCAAACCACTAGAACCAGATTGCATCCCTTATGGCAGCTCAGCCACCCAATAATCAATGGCGAATAACAGTCCACCCTCCTCTGATGAAAATTTAATGCATTCCTGTCTAAAAATGGCTTGCTGGAAAAACATTTCGTGGCAGAAAGGGAATTTCCAAGTCCACAGTAGGGCGTTATTAAAGCCCCGAGACAGGTATAAGTTGCAAGGCCCTGGAGTTTCCTGTGAGCTTTCTGATAACTTTCCTGTTTGTACAAGTTGGAGGCCCTCGTCTGTATTTATGAAAGAAAGGCATTTTGGGGAGTCGCGAGTTTTCATGACTGCAGGGAAGGGGGCTGGTTTGCTTTGGGAGTAGGTGAGGGAGGGTGGGGTGCAGAGAGGGGGAGCAAGGGGCTTCTTGCAATGGCAAGGGTGAACTTTTCAACCCCTTGTTACGGGCCAATCCCACAAGCCCCTGGGAGTGGCCTTTCTGGATAGTTCTGGAGGTGAGAGGCCTGACAGGACACATTGAGTAAAAAAGAAAAACAAAGCTCCAAAAAAACACAAAAAAGGCAGATTGATGGCCGCCTCTCTGCACCCGTTTTCTGCCTTTCCTGAAAAGTATGGAGTCTTTGGAGTATCATCCATCCCATGCTAGACTTTTTTTCTCTCTTTCTGAATGTAAACATTTTCACCGCTGACATGTCTATTTTCAGCGGCACTTTTCCCCCCGTAGTAGGAATGTGAGGATCGGACTCGACGACTGTAATTGCAGCTTTTTTCTGAAAAGGACACTGTGGTACCAAGATGGCGCTTGCGTCCTGTTTTTCATTTTTCTTAGCTCTTTCACCACTCTGCGTGTCATTTTACCTCATTATCCTCTCGGTGACCGGGATTCAGTACTGTCACATTTGTTTATTCGCTGTGATATACTTTCCTGCAGGAGGTTTGCCTGCTCGTTTGTGCGCCTTCCACGTTCCAAAGTTAACAGGGACACGACTAAATCAAATGTGCACAAAATATTTCAGTTGCCTCTTGTCAACTCGGTTATGAGGTTATGAGTGTAGAAAAACAGAAGCAGATGATACGTGTTTCTGTAATGATCTAGTGGTCTGCAACTGGGATACGAATTATCTGTTTGTTGTCCCAAGACAGTGTGTTAAAGGAGTTAGTGAGCAATGACTTGATTTGGTGCAGATGTTTGAAATTTGTTAAATATTTTTCTGGCTCGTGCAGTTAAGAGCAGCAGAATTATGTGTACATGCTTGTGCACAGTGTCCATCTGATTGTCTTTCTTATGCAAGGCACCAAAAGTCTCGTTCAGTGCAACCGCCTCCACAACTCTGACACACATCTTGCAGGTCATCAACACAGATGGGACGGACCGGCGGACCCTGCTGGAGGACAAACTGCCCCACATCTTCGGCTTCACGTTGCTAGGTGACTACGTCTACTGGACAGACTGGCAGCGCCGCAGCATTGAGCGTGTGCACAAGACTGAGGCAGTCCGGGAAATCATCATCGACCAGCTGCCCGATCTGATGGGGCTGAAGGCGACTAGAGTCTCCGCCACCTTCGGTATGGGGGTGATTTTCGCGAAAACACCACCTCTGTTGCAGCCTTCTCCTCGTCCTCAGAGAATGATTAGTTTAATTTACCTTTTTCATTTTTTTGTTTTCCCCTGAGACTACAAGGACATTTTTATTACCAGAATACCTTACTGCTTAATTTTGGTTGTCTTCACGTCTTACAGACAAGTTTTGTTAAATCCTTCAGGTGAACAGCTCCCTGTAGATCAGGGTCCTTGTAGATCAAGGTCCTTGTAGATCAGGGTTGAGAAGTCACCCCAAGAATTTGGTTGCGAATGTAAACGATGACCTCAGTGTGGATTTGTAGTGATTGTATCCTGCTTTGTGGTGATTTTATCCTCTGTGGTGACCCCGTCCTTCTCTGTGGCGACCCCTTCCTCCTCTGTGGTGACCCCTTCCTCCTCTGTGGTGACCCCTTCCTCCTCTGTGGCGACCCCTTCCTCCTCTGTGGTGACCCTTTCCACTATCTGTGACAACAGGCACCAACCCGTGTGCTGGCGATAACGGAGGCTGTAGCCACCTCTGCTTCCACCGGCCACAAGGCCCGCGCTGCGCCTGCCCCATGGGCCTCGAGCTGCTCAGCGACCTGCACACCTGTGTGGTGCCCGAGGCCTTCCTGCTCTTCACCAGTCGCGCCGACATCCGCAGCATCTCGCTGGGCACCAACAGCAATGATGTGGCCATCCCCCTCACCGGCATCAAGGAGGCCTCCGCCCTAGACTTCGACGTCTCCGAGAACAGGATCTACTGGACGGACGTCAGCACCAAGGTCTGGCCTTTGCTCAGCTTGTTGTGGTTGGCTCTGCATGTGTACTCTTGCATGAGAGAGCCTCATTTGTATAATTGTATACAATAAAATGGCTGCAGCTCCAGCATCTGAGAGTTGTTTTTTTCCTATTTGGCCAAACAGACAATCAGCCGGGCTTTCATGAATGGGAGTTCCTTAGAGCAGGTGATTGAGTTTGGCCTGGACTACCCCGAGGGTATGGCTGTGGACTGGATGGGCCGCAACATCTACTGGGCCGACACTGGTACCAACCGCATAGAGGTGGCCCGGCTTGATGGCCAGTACCGGCAAGTGCTGATATGCAAGGATCTGGACAACCCTCGTTCTCTGGCCTTGGATCCTGCAAATGGGTAAGAGAGCTAACCAGTTTCTTGCTCAAGTCTTATTCCAGGGCCTCTGGTCGCTTTGGGAATGTTTTGCACCTCATCCCCTTGATATATTATAACCTAATTAGAACCTTCCTCTAACTCCTCCCACCGAGCCCGAGCCCAAGCTTAGCTCTGGAGGAAAGTTTTGTTGCTATATAGCAAAGTTTCAACATGCAGTGAAATAATGGCTCGCATCATTGCTGAGGGTGTTTGTCAAGCCCTGTGTTTTATTGCACTTGCCAGTGGGCTGTCGATCACTCGGGTGACATCAGGTCCCACAGCCCCCATCACTCAATGCTCCCGGAGTCTTTCATCGTTTCCTGGGTCGTCAAGCACCCTGGCTTGGTGACTGTTGGCTGATACTAATCCGCTAGCCCTTGCCGCCCTGCAGCTACATGTACTGGGCGGAGTGGGGGGGCAAACCGAAGATCATGCGTGCCTACATGGACGGCAGTAGTGTGGTCACCCTGGTGGACAAGGTGGGCAGAGCCAATGGGCTCACCATCGACTATGCTGACCAGAGGCTCTACTGGACGGACCTGGACACCTGCATGATTGAGTCCTCCAACATGCTAGGTAAACCTGTTTATGGTCATTTCAAACTGGGGCCCTAAAAGACAGGACACCTGGTAATGGTTAGGCCAGGATGGTGAACCTGTAACCTAATGGCTAGGTGACGGGAGGTTCCGTGTTTTAGAACCTTTCAGGTACTTAATCTGAATCACTCCAATGCAAGCTGTAACTATGCAGCATTTCTTATAACTGGAATACATCTGTTTCCATAACACATTATCTAGTTTAAGGTAACAGTATGCCTAGACTCTATCCTGGGACGCATAGGGCATGAGGCAAGGGATGTCAGTCCGACGGGGCCCAGATTTGCAGGCAAACCTATGGACAATTTAAAAAGCTGTCCATCAAGCTATCTCTTGGACTGGCAGCAAAGTGGACCACCTGGGGTGTGAATTGCTTTGCGATGTGATGGCTGCAGGTTTTGGATTATTCCCTACTTTGTGACTGGTGTTCCTGGGAAAACTTCTAGAACCCAGAGACCTTGCATAGGACAAGTGCTATAGAAGACCCATGCATGAATGGATGATTTTGAGTTACCTAGAATCTAGTAACATTTCACACTCTTTGTAGAGGGGGATCTAGTGTTGTTGATGGTGTCCATAATCCCCAAAGGCCAGCAGAGGGAGATTGTTGCTGAGGACCTGCCACACCCGTTCGGGCTGACCCAGTACCGGGACTACATCTACTGGACGGACTGGAACCTGCGCAGTATTGAACGGGCCGACAAGCGGAGCGGGCTGAACCGCACCATAGTCCAGGGCCACCTGGAGTACGTGATGGACATCCTGGTGTTCCACGCCTCCCGGCAAGATGGCTTTAATGATTGTTCTCAGAACAATGGCCACTGCTCCCACCTGTGCCTGGCTACGCCCGAGGGCGCACGCTGCCGCTGTGCCTCGCACTACACCCTGGAGGCCAACGGCCGGAACTGCAGCTGTGAGTCATGGGACTGGGCTGGGCGGTTTCATTTCTCATGCTGCTTTTGGTCTCTTTGATGCAGGTGTGCAAGTGATGATATGTCCCTGATGTGTTTTTCTTTTATGCTTTGATTCCTCCCATCCTGGGTTGGCTGATGAGTCTAGAGGTATTTAAGGCACATTTCATTGGCTTGTGATGCAGATGCCCCTCCCCCAGGGGCGGGGCAAGACTGAGGAGCAGTCACCCAAGACTACCGAGACTGGATCCCCCCACCCCCTCCCTTTCTTCCCCTGGGGCTGAGAAGCTCTGGTTCTTTGGTTGGGAAGCATGAGTCGTCGTATTTTATGACCAGCTGGTTCTGTGCTGGACACCTGCCGGTTATATCAACCCCAGGTTTCTGCTCCCCAGCTGTACATGACCACCAGTGTCTGGGATTTTTATAAAGCACATAAACGTTTTTATTTATGTTTAATATCTTGTGCCAAATAAGAAAACTATTCGATAGTCCTTGCGCCTCTCCAAAGCTGCTTCAGGACTGAGGATGAAGTGTGTGTTTTGTTTGTTTTTTTTTGCCTTCCTTGTGTGTAATGCTTCTTGAGCCATCACACCCCCTGGCTAAGTGAGACTGGGGTCCGTCATTTCTTCTCCTGTGTGAATCCACCTAGTAGACTTGTGTCCCAGGTTCAAGTGTCAAAAAAAGGTTCAAGATCTAAAACTTCATAGTTATTTGTTCATCTACAAGTACAATGAAATTTTTCAAATCCTACATTGCAGTGGTAGGGAGAGGGCCTGATCATTATCTTTGTGAAACAGTGCGGTCATGGCTAAGTCTACCAACCTCTTGCCTCTTTCTCTGGCACCCCCAGCCCCCTCCAGCTTCCTGCTCTTCAGCCAGAAGACGTCCATCAGCCGCATGGTGCTGGGTGAGCAGAACCCCGACATCATCTTGCCCATCCACGTCCAGCGTAATGTGCGTGCCATCAGCTACGACCCTCGGGACCGCCTTGTCTACTGGGTGGACGGCAGGCAGAACATCCGACGAGCTCGTGATGATGGCTCTCAGGTGGGCTTCTGCTCGTTAGTCTCTAGGGGGCACTGTGCCTGATTCTTTCACTATCTGAAGAACAATCTAACATAACAGTCAGAAAAAAAGTTCGATAACATTTAAGCCCATGTCTTTAGTAATTTATAAACAGATTCATAGCACATAATAATGCATTCATAAAGTAATATAAACATGGCTATAAATATTTATAAAAAGGCATAACACATTATAGCCATGTCTATTATGCGTTATGAATGCTTTATGAAGCTCTCATCAATAATGCACTATAGAGACCTTCATAATGCATTATAGTGGTTGATATAAGCATTAAGGTTGCCTTTGTACTGCATTATAAAGGTGTCCATAGTGCGTTTTAGATGAGAGCTTCATAAGGCAGTCATGATGCGTAATATACACAACTATGATGTGTCATGTCTTTTTTATAAATATTTATAGCCATGTTTATGAATGCATTATAATGCATTATGAATGTCTTTCTAAATTACTAAAAACATGGCCTTATGTAACCAAACGTTCTGCTTTGGTCATTCCCTTGAAGCAGAAGCATATAAATTTATTGAATAGGACCTAATAGAAATTCAGAGAACAATCTACTGATATATGTGCTACACACCGTGGACCAGATAGGTAACTACCTTTCTCACTGTCCTCTGCAGCCATTTGTGTTGGTGTTGACCACACCCAGTCACCAGCAGAGCATGGACAGGATACCCCATGACCTGAGTCTGGACCTCTACAGCCGCATGGTCTACTGGACGTGCGAGGCCACCAACACCATCAACATCCAGGAACTGGCCGGCCCCTCTGTCGGTGTGGTGCTGCGGGACGAGCAGGATAAGCCCCGTGCAATTGTGGTCAACGCTGAGAGAGGGTGAGGAGGCACGCAGGCAGGGGCGAGCGCCAGGAGGGGGTGCCGGTGGGATTCGCTTCCTCCTCTTGGAGTTATTTTGTGGTCACTCATGCGGTCTGGGAAGATTCCACCTTTGACTCCATAAGCTGCGGTTTTTCTTCATTTTGTCTCTGTTTTTTCTAACACGTCTACCCAACCGTGGAGAATGAACGTAACACCAGCACCAGTCAAGTTCAAAATGGAAAACGGGTCAAAAAAACCCCAAAATCCCTAAAAACCTGAAAGCCTCAATTTAGGTTCGCCTGCAAGAAAAAGAAAAGAAATCACTAAGTGAGATGCAGAAGACTAACTAAATATAGATGTACAGTCCTGTTATTTTTGGTTGGGGCTGCTCTTGCGGTCACCAGGGATTGGGTGTTTAGTGATGTGGCATTAAGGATTTGACACGGGAGGGTTACTGTAGATCCTTCTATGTAGGTGAATGGGGGAAAAATATATATCCTTCTTATGTAACTTGCGGAGCATCCTGGGCTGAGCTGGGGCCCGACTCGCTGCACGTGTTGGGCAGATGGCCGCCCGTGATTATTTTCTGTTTGCCTCGCGGTCAAGGTTCTTGGCTGCTTCCTCTGTAATCGGCTCCCATTGTTAGAGCCACTGCCATCCTTCTCGGCGCCTATTTATAGCGTTCCTGGAGAAAGCTGGGTGGGGCTTGGATGACCTCTCGCGTGATATCGGGGGGGGGGGGTTCTGAAACTTAGCCGTGATCTGGGGCCTGTTGTGGGGGGAGAGCAGATGCGCTGTGCTATTTGGGAGTCTGCTCCTTCATTCCAACCCAGGAAAACAGAATGAATGAGAGAAGAAAACAGTGGTTCACCGTTAATTTAATCACTTAACAGCACTGGCCTTAGAAGCAAAGCATTAATTCTTGTTGTCATATGGTCAGACTAATTTATTGCGTTTTGAAAATCTCTAGAAAAATATACAGATTTGCCCTGTTTGTTTTGTTTTTTTTCTGGTTGGGGGCTGTTGTGGTGGGATATGTGATTTAAAAAAATAGCTCTCTGCTTAACAGGGTGAACCGCCATCAGGGTGAATGTGTCCATTTTGCTATTGATAAAAGGCCTAATTTCTGAGCTGCCAGAACTCTTTATTTTTAAGAGAGCCGCAAGTTAATACCTGTGTAGTTATCACAGATGCACAGTCGTCCTGCTTTAAGTAGGAAAATAAAGATGACGTGATTGAAACAGAAAGCCGAACAGCAAACAGATGCCCAGGAGGAAAAAAAAACAACTGTGTCGCACCTTCAGCTGGTTCCGCGGGGCGTCTCATTGAGTCTGATAAGACTGTGAATCAGAGAAATGAGTTTCTCCACAGTCATGACTCGTAGAAGGGATGGTTTTGTCCTGTCTTTTCCCTCTTTTTCCTTTCTGTCAGCTGGTGTATTTCCTGTTATCTGTTATCATTCATCACTACTGTTATTACTTGTTTATATACTACTTTGAAGATATTTTGCTTTCCACGTAGCTGACTAACGATTTGGTGTGGCGACTTGAAAATGCAAATTGACATGATTATGACTGTGAAACTCTACTATACTAATCAGTCTCCCCAAATCCTTGTTCCCGTCGCACAGATACATGTACTTCACCACCATCCAGGAGCGTGCCGCTAAGATCGAGCGAGCCTCGCTGGATGGCACGGAGCGCGAGTCCCTCTTCACCACCGGCCTGATCCGTCCCGTGGCCCTGGCCCTGGACCACAAACTAGGGAAGCTATTCTGGGTGGATGCCGACCTCAAACGCATTGAGAGTAGCGACCTCTCCGGTGAGGCCCCTCCCTCCCACCCGCCCGCCTTGGCTGTTGCATGTGTGTGATCTTTTCGGCCTTAGCTGGTGGAGCCTTCCGCTTTCCCTCCTCGCGCTGGTCCCAAGGCGTCACCTCCTCAGTTACGCTCTTCTGCCTCACGTCGCCGTCTATCTGATATCTGCCCTCTAACGGTCTCCACAAAAGTGTCCATAATTGTACCACCATAATGAAGCACCTCTGGGACGTTTTAAGCCCTTCAGATGAGTAATCATGCCCCTTTGATCCTGATGCCAGGCTCTCTGAAGTCAGGCACATACCTTGTGGTTTCTGTCCATGGGTGATGTTCCCTAACCCTCCCACGTAATTGGATCTGCCCAATACTAATTTATGCAGCTGTTTTTTCGATGTAAAAACACAGTGTTTTCGCAACAGATTAATTGTACATTTTTAAGATCAGAGGGGCTTTTCTTGATGCTTGGGAATGAAATAATGTTGCAGCATCGATGTGAGTTTTATGATGCTTTGAGGTAGACATCAGAGCCTGCTTGATTCGTTTTTTTTTCTTCTGGTGATTAATGACCAGAGGTTCTGGGAGGCGGGGGACACGCTGTTCCTTGCTTTTAGGATCCGTTTGCAGCACCCATTAGGGTAATACTGTTTATTAATTTGGGCTTGGCTCTGCTGCAGAGTCTCCGAGCTGAGGGCTCCTAATCCGACACGGACATGCTTCCATGACAGTAGATGTGTTTCCTGTCAATTCTCCATTTTTCAGACTGAAACTATTTTTTTTCACTCCTGAATGGGGGTGGGAGTAAGGAGAGAAAGTGAGAGACTCTAGAATCCGGTTCTTTGGAAGAGGCGATATGGATCTTTCTAGACAAAAGAAAGAGACTTCCGCCCTTGTCATTGCAGACCCCACCCCTGCCTCGTGGGTACAGGGAACTTCAAAGCAACCTACCATTTCATCTTTATTGTAATTAGGCAGCTGCGAGACATCCTGAGCCTTTCCAGAAGCAGAGGGGTTTGATGTCTCCTGGCAGGGCAAGACACCTTGCATGTTGGCCATCCATCATAGGCTGGGGGAGGGGGGTTGGCTTCTCAGGTGGGCTTCTCCCCCCTGCTCACCGATCATAGTGGCGCCTCTTCTCTCAAGCCCTAGACCTTTCAGGGGGTGTTTCTCGGGATGCGTACTGGGCTGTACCTGTGTTCTCATGTACCCGTTTTACGTCATTTTCCATTGCTGGAGACCAGTTCCAGTGCTAAGAAAAGAAGTACAGAGGACGGTAAAAATCCCTGTATGTTGTTCTTGCCCCATCCCAAATATCAATGCATGAGTTGCATCCTCCCAGAAGGAGACCAATCCCATGATTCATTGTGCCCCAAATTAGGGAGACGAGTTAGCAAGACCGGTCCTGCCAAGACCATGAGTATGGTCTTTGCGTTCTTAGTATTGAAAAACACCCAAGACTGGCAGTTTCAGAAAAGGGTGCAAGGATGAAGTATTGGTTCCGTTCAGAACCAACACCGTTCCGTTCCATGGGTGTGTTTGCCATGGATCAGAGCTCTCATGGCTCCTGCTTCATACACCCACCATGGTCAAGGTTTGGGCGGTTTATCAGCCCGCTGTCTGCCCTCAGCCAGGGTGTCCCATCTCTTGACTCAGGCCAGGCCTCCCAGGAGCTTGTAAGCAGCCATTTGGATCCCTAGAGAGGGGAGTATGACTCTTCGTCGAGTCACCACCGTCCCACTCAGTCCCATGATTGCTGCCAGGTATAGGGATGCAAGCCAGCAAATTTGGGAGCGAACCAAAAACATAAATATTGCAAAAAGCAGGGAAATCGATGGCTGCAGATGGAGACCTGGCTGGCTCTCTGCATTCTCCAGCCAAGTTCTCATTTCCTTCACCCACCGACCTCTATGCTAACTCCCCCCTCCACCTGAGCCCAGTACCGATTCCCTGCCATTTCTGACCAAGGATGAGTGTATATAACAAAGGTCTTTATAGATGTATTCAGTATTGAGCACCATTGAGGATCTTATTTATTTGGAGAAAGTATGACAAAAGGGAAATGGCGTCCTCTTACTTTTAATATTTAACACTGCTGAGGTACTTAAGTGGTCCAGATAATTGGTCAAGTGTTGACAAGCCCCGCCCCCTCTCCCTCAGGAGCCAATCGGATCACACTGCAGGACTCCAACATCCTGCAGCCAATGGGGCTGACTGTGCTGGGGGGCCACCTGTACTGGATTGACCGGCAGCAGCAGATGATCGAGCGTGTGGACAAGGTCACTGGGGAGGGGCGCACACGTGTCCAGGTTCGAGTCATGCACCTGACCAGCATCCATGCCGTGGAGGACATGGACCCAAAGGAGTTTGGTATGTTCTAGAATCACCTAGTAACTCTGTCACCTAAGATGCATGTGTTTCTATATGTGGCCACTAACTTCAACGCTTGTGTTTCCTGGTAGCTTCACACCCCTGTTCCCAAGGAAACGGGGGCTGCTCGCACATCTGCATCGCCAAGGGTGATGGCACGCCACGTTGTTCCTGTCCCATGCACCTGGTGCTGCTGCAGAATCTGCTCATTTGTGGAGGTAGCCAATCAGAATCCTCTCTGTCCTACTGCCTTCGGTTGCCAGATGTGAGACAGGGATGTTGGGGCTGAGTACAGAGAAGGGGGATAAAGGCAATGTCCTGTCCAGCACGTAGAGCAGGCCCAGTCCCAAAAGTGACAGCATCTCCCCCTTCCTCATTCCCATTTACTGGTCCAAATAGATTATCCCAGCAGGTCCTCACATTTTGTATCCCCCTACTCCAGAACCCCCCACTTGTTCCACGGAACAATACACCTGTGCCACCGGTGAGATTGATTGCATCCCGATGGCCTGGCGCTGCGATGGCTTTGCGGAATGCGATGACAAAAGTGACGAGGAGAACTGTCCCGTCTGCACGGCCTTGGAGTTCCAGTGTGACAAGGGCCAGTGCGTGGACGCACAGCTGCGCTGCAACGGCGAGATCGACTGCTCAGACAGCTCCGACGAGCAGGACTGCGACAGTAAGCCTGCCTCCCCAGCGTGTGTTTTGGACACCCATAATTCCCCTGGGTGGCTGATTTGGTACATGCGGCCTGTCAGCAGTTTTCCATCACCCTGTTTTCTTTTGAATTGTCTCTCTGAATGATGGAAAGTCTCTTGCCTGTTGTAACGAAGGTCCATCTTCCCCACAGCCATCTGCCTCACCACACAGTTCCGCTGTGGGAACCAGTGTATCGAGAAGAAGCAGCAGTGCGACTCCTACTCAGACTGTGACGACAACTCTGATGAGCTCTTCTGCGGTAAACCCACAGCACCTCCTACTGGCAGGGACTGTAAACTGCATCTCATTCAGGCAAAGCTTTTGTCCCCAGATTTTTTGCTCATGGGAGTTTTACTTATGCAAATATGTTCTGAGGGTAAAAGGAAAAATGATTGGTTCAAAGACCTAACATCAGATTGTATAACCGGTGGGTCAAAGCAACTAGTGGAGGTGGGATCAACCAATCATAAATCTTGGTCCCGCCTCCTACAGTTGCTTGGACCCACCTACTCTACAACCTGATTGGTCATCTCTCTGAACCAATCATTTTTCCTTCTGCCCTTAGAACATTTTTGTGTAATTAAAATTCCCACAAGCAAAATTTTTGGTGGTTCTCTTGAAGGAAGAAGTTGATAGCTGATCTGTTATCTGGGTTCTTTATGTGTGTGTGTTCCTGCAGAGGTGCCACATCCCTCATTCAATGAGATCTCCGGCCACACCAGTGCGATCGGACCAGTCATTGGCATCATCCTGTCTGTCTTTGTGATGGGCGGTATGTACTTCGTCTGCCAGCGAGTGGTGTGCCGACGCTACAAGGGTCCTAGTGGTGCCTTCCCCCATGAGTACATCAGCGGGGCGCCTCATGTGCCCCTGAACTTCATCGCCCCGGGCAACCCGCAACATGGCACATTCACCGGTGAGCTCTCCCAGGACGTCCTGCTGGACTTGGCCCTGCCTGTTCTCCTGTTGGACTTTTCTCTTTGTAACAGCTTAGGTAACAAAAGAGGTATTCATTTGGTAACATCTGTTTCCCCACCCTGTTTTAATGCCAGGTCAGAATTTGCTCCTTATGTTCGCAAAGTGAATTTAAGTGAAAACGGACCAAAAGAAGCTTATTTATTCAATGTGCTTATGGTTTTTTTCCCCGTTCTGCGGGTCTGTGTTTTTGTGAAGTACCAGACTTTGCTGGCTCAGGTCTTAGCATCTGTTTTCCTGACCGCTTCACTTGCTGACTTGAGTTGACTGGGTTTCCTGTGGCTTTTTCTCTATGTTGAGCTAGTAAATCTTGAGTTCTGTCTGAGGTTTGCATGTGTGTGTCTTGTTTGAGTGAACTGCGTGAATCTGTACTCCTAGGCTGTCTTGTGTGAGTGTGGATGTACCTCTCATGAATGTGGCAGTCATCAGTATATCAGTATACTATGCCCTACCTTGTGCCCTGCCTGTGCTCTGACCGTATCCTGACTGTATCCTGCCTGTGCTCTGGCCGTATCCTGCCTGTGCTCTGGCCGTATCCTGCCTGTGCTCTGGCCGTATCCTGCCTGAGCTCTGACTGTGCCCTGCTTGTGCCCTGCCTGTGCTCTGACCGTATCCTGCCTGTGCTCTGACCGTATCCTGCTTGTGCTCTGACCGTATCCTGCCTGTGCTGTGGTCGTGCCCTGACCATACTCTGACCGTGCCGCTATAGGTATCTCCTGTGGGAAGTCCATGATGAGTTCCATGAGCCTGATGGGAAGTAGCAGTAGCGGAGCACCGCTCTACGACCGGAACCACGTCACCGGCGCATCCTCCAGTAGCTCATCCAGCACCAAAGCCGCCTTCTACCCTCAGGTACGTCGACCTTGGCCACACAGTGCTCTCTCAAAGCACTACTGCCACTGGTAAACTCACCATGCCATCATCCTGTTTCTGTTTCTGTCTGATTCTACAGATACTTAACCCACCGCCCTCTCCAGCCACGGACCGTTCCTTGTACAACACCGAAATGTTCTACTCCTCCAACAGCCCCTCCACTACTAGGTCCTACAGGTCAGTTCTTCCCAACTCGTGCTCCAATGTCGCACGCAGGTGGGAGAGCAAGCCATCTGATCCCCTTCCATGCAGATCACCTGATGTATGTACCAGAATTGCCAGGCAGCCTTGAGCTGGCTTGGCAAGTCCTACAACCTAGCTACCGGTCTCTTCATTTTATGTTATACGTACAGTCATCAATGTAAATTAAATCTGTATGATACCAAGTCTTTTCCGACATTCGTTCATGTGAAACGACAGGCTAAAATAATCTTATGCTTCAGGTTTAGGGTTTACATATATGTTTAAATATGAACTTTGAATATTGGCAGCTTTATAAACAGTCATGTGTGAGCAGTTAAATCACATTGCCCACTAATGTACCATTGCTCCCAGCCTGACATTTTCTCCTTCTTCCTTCCTTCCACCAAGGCCATACCTGATGCGGGGCTTGGCTCCGCCCACAACCCCATGCAGCACAGATGTGTGCGACAGTGACTACACCACCAGCCGGTGGAAGAGCAACAAGTACTACATGGACCTGAACTCAGATTCGGACCCATACCCGCCCCCTCCCACTCCCCGCAGCCAGTACCTGTCTGCAGAGGAAAGCTGCCCCCCATCGCCTTCCACCGAACGCAGCTATTTCCACTTATGTCCGCCACCACCCTCGCCCTGCACTGACTCCTCATGACCACGGCAGATGGGGAGGGGGGGGGGGCTGCCACACTTGTAAATACTTTTTAAGAATATGAACAGATCAGATGATTATATTTTATTAATTTCCATTAATAGTCACCCATTCCTGTAAGGGTGGGAGGGAAGGAAAGGAATTGGGATAAATTCCTTCCTGGAATGAGGTTGGCAAGACGGGAAGTTCCAGGGAAAGTGGATTGTACATCGGGCCCCTCAGTACAACTTGAGCCTAAAGAATGCTAGCTGGTCGGTGGCCTAGTGCAGTGTCTCCTGCCCCATGTTTTCACCAGGGACTCTTACCAGCAAAATTGCTTGAAAATCCCTGGCAGGGGATTTCGGAAGTTGCAGAAAAATGTCGCTTCAAAAATTGTCAGTGAAAATGAGGTGAAATGGCACAGCGACAACGACAGTGGCCAGGAAAAAAAATGCATGTCTGCATCATGGGAAAACTGAACAGAATTCATAGAAGTCGAGGAGGGAAGATCTCCTGACTTCAGCGCCTCGATGCACTTGTGGGATCTCATTGGCTCGTCCGCCAAGTCCACCTGACTTGTGACCCTTGTGGCACAAAAGATGCCAACATTTCCTGAAATGCTGCCTTTAAACCACAATAAAGTGGATCAATGATCTAGACCCTTTGACAATAAAAGGGGACTTTGTTGGAAAAATATTAATGGCTCACTGCTGGAGCAATGTGAATCGGTGTTTTATTTACCTGTAAAGGTTGCTTTTCAACTTGACCTTTTGAGCCATGCACTCTGTGACATTTAAAAAAAAACATTTAGCATTAAGTTATTTTAGCAATCAGTAGTACAAATCATACGTGTAGAGCTGTCTCCAGCTAGCAGCCACTTTACAGTATGACGGGTCCTATGGGATTGTAGGTTCTGGTTTGTTGACAGAAACAATTTACTCTTTAACATATTTCTCAATGAGACATGTGACCTGAAAGAAAAACCAAAACTTTAAGGTGTTTTGTAAATATGTACAACTGAGCTTTAAATACTGCTATGTTTTTTTTTTTTTTTTTTTTAAATGAATGAATTTGTATGTGACTGAATCTGTCCCTCCGTGATGGCTTGGGTGTTTTTCCCAGTTTACCAAAAGTGTGTTTGCTGCTACTGTACATATAACCTGTATTCTGAATAATGACAAAATGCAAAATTCACATTTAAAGAGATGAATTATGAAATGATTATACAGATGTTTAAAGCTGTAAGTTATTAATCCTGCGCAGTGCATTATATTTGTTCTTTTGTTTCTTTTTTTTTTGTTTGTGTGTGTGTGTGTGTGTGTGCGTGTGTGTGTTTGGATCACAGTCCATATGAAAGCACATGGTTACACGGCAACTTCTGTAAAAGAGCAGACAGACATTGTTCTGTTTGTAGCCCGACCTTAAATTAGCGCGATGCTCCTGCTTTTTCCTGCATGTCGTGTAGCCGTTTGCCAACTCTAACCTCAAACCATTTATGTGAAGGTGGCCATCAGCCACAGTGATCTGGGGGGGAGGGGACTGGGTGGGAGTTGACTCTTAACTGGTTGATGCTGCCCTCACCATTGCTAGTCTCTGTTCTTTAAACATGTAGACCAGGGGTAGGTAACCCTGCTCCTGTAGTGCCAGTATCCATCTATCTATTTAGACTGACAGACCCAGTTAACTGAATAAGAGAATCCTCTTTTGTCATGAAACTCTTCGGAGTGAATATGGAAAAATAAGCTACACAATATTTTGTGTGATCCCTCCATCCAAACTCATGGGCGTGCTAATGCAAATGATGCTACCGTCCTGAAGATGGAAGTCAGCGCAAAGTCTAGTCCTAGTTTGTGAATAAGAACTGTTTGCGTCATGCATGGTTATTCTCTCCTCATTTATATTTAAGTTTGCTTTGAAATACTCTTGAATTCAAAGTACAATATTTTAAGCACTGTATGGTGTAGGCATGAACCCTGACATTCTGCAACCCTCAAAGCAAAGCACTTATTTCTAAAGACTTTGAATATCAGCTACATTATTCTGGATTTCTAATTATAAAGGTTAACGTTAATTTAGGCAGCACTGACATTAACTTTATTAATTGCTATGCCTTCAGCCAGGCATAAAAACATTGGCTTTTAAGCTGTCCTCTATGACATTGATCCTAGTAGAGATATTAATCATAATGTTTATTCTAACGATAATAATAAAATAAAACCGATGGTGTTATTTTATTTTACTTCGTTATTACTATTGTGCGAAACATCCCGAAAATTACTGATCAGGTTCAGACATTTGTTTACTATGTGTGATTTGGTTCAGTCCATGCCCCAACCCCCCCACAGTAGTGGGAGGGTCCTGACCCACAGATGGCACCATCTACAAAAATCGTCTGTTCATGAGCTTCCTGTGCCTTTTGTCTTGTGTACAAATGCCTTGTATAGTCTAATCTTATGATAATTTTGTATGAAAGCATTTTATATAATAAAGGTTCTATTTTAAGAAATCGCCATCTGATTCTGAAAGTTGATTTGTTGTGATTGCTTAGCAACCAGAAAGACATCTTGAAATGACAATGAACTGGTGAATTCCTTTATAAGAAGGAGGGGCTGTTTAAGTTCTGTCTACAAAAGGGGGGAATCGAGGGGGCATGAAATTTGTTACATTAAATTTGTAAAGTGTACAGCCACGTTACAAACAAAAAGCGGAATTTCATTATGAGCAGCTGTGTTGTGCCTAGTGTCTTGGTAAAAATGGCATCTAGGTTGACTGTCACAGAATTCTTTGACAAGTTCTTGGCATTGAACAAACAGGGTAAAAGACCTTTTCAGGCCACATGCAAGCCTGAAAGAGAAAGCTTTCTTAGGCTTACTATACTTCCAACTATACTCCCAGCTATACTCTCCACTGAAGAAACACTAACATCTGCTAATGAGGGTGAAGGATGCTTGAAAAGTGCTGGGGAACACTGTGAACATAAGTCATTGTTTCGAGTAAAAGGTTTTGGTGCCTTGTACACTAGATGGTGGCACAATATACAATGTCAAATATCAAATTTTGACACCTTCATAAAGCCTAAACTGGTGGTGTAGGGATGCATAAAGTTCTGGTATCGAATGTGAACAAGGCTGAAATCGTGAAATATATAGGGATGCTCGCAATGTTTGTGATTGTTGCCCGATGAAGACCTAGAAATGGATTGGTTAAAAACACAGAATGAAAAGGGCATATGGTATGATAGGTCCTAACAAACAGGTTTATACATTACTATGTCATTCTGCCGTAGTGGAAGAGTCAGTAGTACTGTTTTAAAGTGCATGTAGCTTGCGAATTTACAGCGTTGGCCTTTTCTTTTCTTTGAGTCGTTGTAGATTGGCCTTGAGAATTTATAAAAAAAGTCAAACAGACCATAAAACGTGTAAGAACTATTTTAGTAACATGAGACGTTCTTCCTTTCGATATAGTGTAAAATGCTGCCCTCGTGTGGAGAAAATGAGGAATATTTATTTCCTTGACTGAATTTTGTTTCTATGCAATCTTAAATCAACATAATTTCATGGAGAGATTACGAGAAGTAGAATTAATGTGTGTCTGACCGATAGACCCTATTTAGTGGGGATTCAGCACTCTAAAAATTATTCTTATAATAACATTTAGCAATTTGCCCCGTATTTTTGAAGACATTTCGTAACACCCCGCCCCAGCTTCTGATATCTGAATATCATCACTGTCATGTCTGTACACAAACTGCATTTACATTCATTTATTTAGCAGAGTCTTTTGCACACCATGATATTTTGGTTAGGAGATTTGATCATAGCTACAGTTTCTGGCTTTTGCATCCTCTTAGTTCCACAAATCCCTGACTTTATATAAATATATTCTATATTATTCCAAAAACTCACAAGTAATTAAGAATTTCTCATTACAAAATGCAAACACAAGTTAAAAATGAAGCAAAATGACCACTGTATTACAAACACAATCCCGATAGAGGGATCAAAGAAAAATAGATCAAAGTAGTTCAGTTTGGACAGACATTGTGTAAACAACTTTGTTGTTAATGTCATTCTGTCCTCCTCTTAGAGATATTAAAACTGGAAAACACCTGGAATAAATCTCAAATATAATATTGTCACAATATTGACAAATCATTACAAGCCTTTTAAAACAAATTATGCAGAAGTTAGCCATGCGAATATGAATTACATAAACATAGTTCCAAGTTCCATCCACAGACATCTAAGGCGAATTGGAAGAAAGATGACTGTAGGCTGTGAATTAAGAGCAAGTCAGGACAGGCACAGGGTGGAGTCTATAGGGGTAAAAAAAGCCACCCAGCAAGTTTAGGGAATGCCCCCCCCCCACCCAAGGGAGAGACCAGAAGCATTGTGATCATACCCATGATCTCTGGCCTCAAGCCTACTTCTCTGCATCCGATACACAAAGCAGGGTAGGCGTTACAAAGAAATGCCCCACCTACCCCCAACACCCTCCGCCCTACCCTGGATGCCTCGCCATAGACCACACCACACTTACTTCAGTGACTGAGGCTGCCTGCATGGATGTTCCAGTAACTCCTGAGAGATGGACATTTCTGACCTTGAGGCTGGTGCCTGGTTATAGGGCAACCACCCATTTTCATAATTTCAACATGTCCCGAACAAATTTTCAAGGGGTCTGGAGCCTATCCCAGGTAGCATAGGAAACAAGGTAAGGGTACACCCTAGGTAGGATTCCAGTCCATTGCAAAGCATTTGCATATACATTATGGGCAATTTAGAGATGGAAAGTGGCCTAAAGGTGATGATAAACAGAGCAACTTTTTGAGCAATGTTGCCGGGCAATTGCCAGCCAGGTAAGACAAAGGGCAACTCACCTGGATTTGGATGATTGCGAAGAGTTGCCCACTGCTGATTTAAGTTTTTCAAATAAAAAACACGATGCTCCATATCAATAGGAATGTGCCCTAGCAGCACTGGTCAGCAACATTGCCCAGCAACACTGCTCAAAAAGTTGCCCTGTGAATTGCCACGCTACCTGCATGTCTTTGGACTGCAGGAGGAACCGCAGATGATACAGAAAGCAAACAAACTGCACACCCACACACAGCAGACACAGGATTCAACCCACAAACCAAGTGTGAAGGAAGACCGCTACCCACTGAAGCACTCATCATTAAAACTGCTAGTGCACATGTACAGTATCCTAACAAGGTGCTAAAATGCACCACTTCTGTATTTATAATAACCTACTCATTCTTAGACTGTCCATTCATTTACACACATGCTTTTCCAATATGGGACCAAAGCCTGGAGCCCAACTCCACGAAACACTAGAATTTGAAGCCGGCCCCTTATGGGGCCCACAAAAGTAGAATTTTAGAAGAACCAGTTCACCTAAGCCACATTTCTTTCGACTGTGTGACCTGAAGTACACATGAACGTGCAAACTCCACACAGAGGGCTGAAACAGGGAATAAACTCATATCTATGGAGATGTGAGCCAACAATAATACACGAGGGTGAGTGTGTGTAACGATATTTAGGATTTTTTGAGAATATAGAATATATTCTGCTTCAACGAGTTCAAGCATAATATAATATTTACATGAAGCATATAAAATGAATGAATTGACCTTTGGGGTGGGGGGGGGGGCAAACCCATTACTTTGACAGATGTTTGTAGAGTTGATTTGTTTATTGGGAATAATTGCTGGGTGCATGCTGGAATGTCGCTGAGGTCCTGGCAGGGTTAAAAGGAGGAAGATTCAAACTGGTTGAAAAGCACTCAGCATTATGGGGACCAGGAGTCACAAGGACTTTTCAAGAAACAGAAGCAGTGGCTCCACCCTTCAAAGATGGGAGGGGGGGCACAAATGCACTGGGAAACCCCTTGGATTCAGACAGATGCCTTGCCTCCTTTGCCCTCATTTTGTTCTGTTCCACTTATGTTACACCCCCCTGCCCTCCCATAATCCCCCGCCCAGGGTGTATAGAGTGATCAGACCTGGGTCACTCTTTGTTCTGAGACATTTATGCGCTGATGATGATCCACATGCCTCCACACGTCCTCTGGCAAAGCCACCATGCCCTACAGAATGTCCACCCCAGGTCTGTGCACATTGGTAAGGGCTTGCCTGCACGCCAGCCAGTCTGTGCTTGCTGCTACCCAAGACCAGACAAGGGGAACAGCTGAGTCACAAGAGCCAAACAGAAATCGGATGCCAGTCACAGCCTAATTTGAATAAGAGTACCATTTTTGGCTTGTTTTCTGTGCACATTAATAACCCATCTGATATATGGTCTGTGTAATATCTGCAGGCTAGTTTTAATGCACCGACGAAGAAAAACATGCACTAAGTCAGATGATTTATGTATTTTCTGTCTTGGCTTTAAAATCTACTTTCACCAAATTAATATTTTATCAATGTCTGAGTGCAGTACTTACTGCCCAATGTCCCCCACCTTCCTGACCAATACTATTTATGAACTTGGCTGGTTTGTCCACCAATGAGCCCCATCAGCAAAGAAGTCACATGGCAGCCAAGCTTGAATTAAACAGTATTTACAATATGGCATGTGCACCAACCTTGTGGTGATTAACAGCAGCACGACCCACACAGAGACGTTAACAGTAGAGCCATGATATAGCAGTTTCTGAGCTGCCCGTAATCTACTGCCAGCTCGTGTTTGTGATTCTATCTTTGCCTGCCTGTAGTACGATATGCATCCTATATTCACTGGCGGCGACGAGGCCAACGGCAGCTTGCCTGACCCGGATTTTTTATCAATGGAAGAAAGTCGAAACAAACCCGTTTAGTGGATGGAAATTGGCTGCTCGCTCTCAGCGTACACAAGCATACAGTCCACACATGCAGCATGAACAAAGAGTCTATTCTGAGTTCCTCTCTATCCAGAATAATTTTAGTTGAATATGCCCTATCTGGCTTTCCTTGTGTCTGTGTGTGGTGTCTTTTCGCAAATCTTATTAAATCTTATCTCAAACTTCATTTGACTGCACATTAATTAGTAGGTCATAGTGGTTTTTCTGTTGTTTTGGAATACACAGGCTGCAGTAGTTATTTGTGTTTAACTCTTATCAATACAGCACAATTCAGATTTCCCTTTCAAAGTAAATACTTGGACATCCGATAAATGATGTAAAAAAATCACCCTTATTTTCAAATGCATTAGGGTATAAATAACCAGCTGTGAATCGACTTATGTAGCACAGACTGGTATGCAAATAACATGCCCCAAATATTTCATTATAATTTGGGCACAATAGGTGTTGTAACCCATAAACCTGTACCAGCGTTAATATTATAAGTGTGCCTACATTTTTGTTTCATTCTGGTTGCTTGAAAAACAATATGGGCATGTCACAAACATGACGAACTGGCTATTCTACAGATTATCTATCTCTAAATACTATGGAATAGCAGCACATAATACCCGGACGATCTGGGCTTAAAATTAACTGTAAAGGTAACATCCTTGCGACCCCTAACCAGGAAAAGCGGCTATATGATGTATCTATGTATGTATAGTAGGACAGTGCATTAAGTAACTACCATTTTTCTTCAAAAGGTCACTGCAGATATGAAATATTGTCATATCCATAAGTATGTTTTACGATCCATAAATAAAATACCCATTAAAACCCAAGAAAGTAGTTCAAGTGACTTTCATTCTGTGTTATTGGAAAGTGGTATTGGAGGAGCGAAAGGGCGCCCGGGCGTTTCTCGCCATTGGAAACTCGAGTTACTGTACGGAGCTCGCTGGTTACGTCCAGAGGCGCTGCCGGCTGCTTAAACCGTGTCAATCGACGTGACGTCTCATTGTTGCTAGGGCGTCGAAAACAACCAGGGAAAACAGTCAAAGCCAATCGGAAATCGGCCTGACTGGGGCGTTCAACGCAAGCTCGGCAGCTGCAATGTCTTACTATTTCCAAGCCTTATGCTATTAGTATGGGTTTAACCTTAAGCAGATTTCGAAAAGTGCTACATGTGATGCCACAATATGCAGTTTCTAGCTTTTGCTGAACCGTAAAATATTGCAATTCCACTTTCCGCGCTTTAGCCAGGTGGCGTATTGGTTGATAGACATCACTTTAATCCAATCAAATGACACACCACGAAGTCGAACGTGAAACTAACGCCATATTGGCTCACGAGACCGGCTCTGTTCTGCACAGATATGCAATTCAATTTTTACTCCAAGATGGCGGTTACAGAAGCTCCAGTTTCGGCATGAGGGCTTTTTCATTAATCATATGTCCAGTAGCCTCCAAAGGAACACACAGCAATAGGATTTTTTTTTACAAAATAATTGACAGCCCAATTGTCCAATCAGGGACCTAAAAATGCATGCCCTTGGTGTGATTGGCGTGCGCTGTACCCAATGACTGTAACGTATTATGTTTGACTGGCAGATGTGGCGGCTATGTGGGGGAAGGGGTTGTTGAAGTTGATAGAGCCGCCATCTTGAAAGTCCTCTCTAATGGTCTCTTGTTTCCCGCCTGCTACAATCTGCTGTAAACAGTTTGTTTTTCTTCTCAGTGACACGTTTACATCGTATTTTATGTTCACAACACCCGAGGCAAGAGGGTTCTCCATCTACATGTGGGGGATTTGTGATTTCCCGCAGTTTATCGGTACGTACTGTCTTGTCCATGCAGTTCTTGTTATTGGCCACAGGAGTAGCTGCTTGCTAACTCCGATCTGTTTTGCAGAGTCAGAGTGGTTGGTATAACCACGGAATTCCGTTTTCATTGTTTTCGCCACATCTAAGAATTGATAAATAAGCGTCTTATGTAATTGCGTATAATTCTCAGTTAGGGGCCCTTGTATCGGTACATTATTTTGAGTTAACTAGCCGGACCCCATTCACAACAAGCCGGGTTTACGGTAGACGTAGCAGGCGAAGTTGGCTTTTATTTTATTGAAATGGCGTTCCCTGAAATATAGCTCTCTTTAGCATAAGCTTTGGTTTAAGTATCTGCAGTTAACATTTGCCAGCCGGATCGCGTAACCATTCAGGTTTGGTGGAAATATTCCGTCTATCGCATTCTCGGTCTTAATAAAACAGCGACGTCCAACTTCAGCTTCCTTTCCCTGCGTATCTGTCCGCCTGTCGGTCTGTCATCGATCTACAACTTATGCTGTTTGATAGCTGCTTTTACCTAAAATAGACGCCACTTCCATTAGCTGTTTTAGTTGACTATGTGTGCTTTTATTGGTGCCAGGGATGTAAAAAAAAAACGGTCCTACTAGCAGCACAAGGCCCGCCGCCGGCGAGCTGCGCTCCGCTGCATTGGCTTCACACCAATATGCGGTACATAAAAGCAACGTCTGTTACTACCTTCGTCCCTCCACGCTCAGGTGAACCGTATATGGCTTTTTACCTGTTCTATTGTTCCTGGAAATAACCTGCTGCTTGTTGCGACTGCCAAGTGATTACAGCCGCATGCTGGAGTAAATGCGTGTTAATGCAGGGGCAAGGGCTGTACAGAGGTGCCTGTTGTAGCCCGCAGAACTGAATGTCGTTTAATGCACATTTTACTCTTCTGCAGGTGCAAAACACATATTCACATGCACGCCGCCCCGCTCCCTTATCTAACACAAATGTGATAAACGTAGCCATCGGCTTGAAGGAGGCGACCACCTTAATTGCTGCATTTTATTCGCTGGTTCGTAATGTGACCATCGCTAGATCGTGCACAGCCAAACTAACTGTTATGCTTCTGTTTTTTTTTTTTTTATTACACGACGGCTGTGGTAGTTCTGTGGGATGACTGACAAAACCGTCCTTCAGAATCAGATTTTGTTTAAAGTGTAGCAAGCTGTTGCACCACCGGGGAGCTGGTAAAAAAAATTATCCAGCGGAGTCATCGGATTAATCGGCGTGCAGTTAAAGTAAATACCAGCTGATAGCTTTAAAATTAAGCGTTGTTTTTGAGTTGCACGATAAAACGTGCTGCCGTTTTTTTATGAGTGGGATTTGTACGTTGATGGAAGAATAAGATTTACAGTAAGGTCGGGGGTGGGGCGGGGGTGCTCTGTTTCTGTAGTATGTGGCTATTTCTAGCCAAACGCTGAGTAGGTGGACATGCAGTGTTGTAACAGGAGAGGAAGATGCCCACGCTCTCATGCCTTTGATGTCTGCAGTTTTGCTTAAAAAAACAGTTGCTGAGTCAATGATAACTTTGTGTTTGTTACCAGCGTCTTTGATCTGCCATGTGCCTGTTATGTTTGGCTACAACGTTAATAGCCGGCAGCTGTGACATTGACATGCCGTAGAGCACATGAACATGCTCCGGGCTTGGTGTGTCATTCAGGGCTGTATCTGAAATGGTTTACATGGGAAGCTGCCTTTGTTCCCATAAGTGTGCACCGCTGGAAGCATTATCCTCTCACTGCTTCACCCGCATATAAATGTGCACAGAAATTAACCAACATAGCTGAGTCGGACGGTTGCTAATGACCAGCTGAGGCTCGGAGCAGCTCATAGTCTGAAGGTGAAGGTTTGGAGGGAGACCAGCCACACAGGCCCCTTCGTGAAATCTATTAATAGGCTTTCCTTTCTGTCTGCCATTCATGAGAAAGCAGGGTGAAGTGTTAGCCTGGTAGATATAACATGGCTCTTCTTCGACCTTTTACCCTGATACTGTGTGCCAGTGTATACAGAAAAAGGGGGAAATGTGCACTGCTGTGTCACTGATGTGCACTGCGGGCATGAAATTGTCAGGCCTTTATCACACTGGGAGTTTAGACCTTCAAAATTAAGATATTTCGTGCAGGTGTTTGTTTTTTAATTTAAATTTAGGTTATGATGCATCTTATGGTTTTTATTTGTAAAATTTAGTGTTTGCTGCAGTATAGGTAATTTTAATATGTGTTCCTAAATTAGCTGATGACTGCTGTTAGGCAGATAGAGGCCAACAAGCAATTGCGGTATGTTTGGAAAAAATTAAGTGTTTCACTTCAAACCTGTTGGATGGCACTTCATCTTCCGCAGAAATTAGTAAATATTTGTAGGGTAGGACCATCTCATGACTTAGGCATCTGTCAGTTAGCTGACTGGTTTCTGGAATATCCAAATTTCTTCAAATATGGTTGCCTTTAATAAATGGAAAAGCCGAGTAACAGACCCTTTGTTTTCATTGATTTTTTTTCATTTAAAAATATTTATATATTTATGTATGTATGTGTTTTTGTTTATCTGAGTGTTGAATGTAGAAGAAAATGTGTACTGTCATTTCCATCGGAAAATAAACCCATGACAGCAGACTCAGTTATGTCGGTTGCTATGAGGTACATTTTCATTGCAACCAAAGAGAATCTGTGGGGATCGTTGGGATATATTGCCTGTTTTTAGTCAGCTTTGTGTGTAATGGCAGTCCCTAGGTTACGAATGAATTATGTTGCCTAAGACTGTCTTTAAGGCAAATATGTAGTTGTTGGGCTAATAATTCAGTATGTCATACTAATGATAATGATACAGTTATAATAAAAGTACCTGCATACGATGCTGTACTGAACCTCAAGCTCACGAACCACTGAAGTCGCTCAGTGTTTTCATGAGTGTTGCAAAGTAGTGCTTGCATTCATTATCTCGAACCTGAATTTTTTATATCAGCTTGATGTCAGTCCGTTGATAACTACGACTTGCCCATAAGTTGCACATTATTAACCTGGGGACTGCCTGTATATGTAATGCATATAAAGATGTTTAAGAGCTGAATGGGTGATTGAAATGTGCCTCCTTTGTGCTTTGCTTTGCAGGTGTGCATTGATTGGTTCGTGGGAGCTGTGGTGTTTTCCTGCATGTGTCCCTCACCAAAGGGTTTCTCCTGTCTTGGCTGTCAGTAAAGCCTGTAATGGGCAAGAACCCTCAAAGAGCACAGGCATTTTATTTTTGATTAGATTTATCTTCAGGTTACTGCCTCAACCAGGTATGCCTTTTTAATAACACGTTTTGGGAAATCCATGCTGTCTGCTGGCGGGCTTTTTACTGCTTTGTGTTGTTCGCCTTCTGTGGGGCCACATTTAGTTGTAGTTGTCTGAAGCCTTCAGCAATGCTAGGGAGCATTCGTACAGCTGCATTTAAGTTAGTTATTGGAGCATTACTGGGTCTCAAAGCCAGAGAAGCCTAATATGTGTTTGTAACAAGGGCCTCACTGCTTTAGCAGTTTGGCATGAGTATGGCTGACTGCTACAGATGTGATTGGTCATGAAAATTCCATGTGTTTTTTTTTTTTTAAAATACCGCTGAGCATAACCCAGCTTGTTTGCACTCGCTGGTTGCAGCAGCACTATGTTCTGGAAGTTTGACCTGCACACAACGTCCCACATCGACACCCTGCTGGAGAAGGAGGATGTGACCTTGACGGAGGTTATGGATGAAGAGGACGTCCTGCAGGAATGCAAGGCCCAGAACCGCAAGCTGGTGGACTTTCTTGTGCGGCCACAGTGCATGGAGGACTTGGTCACCTTCATAACCCGGGAGCCTGGGAACGACATGGACGAGAAGCTCAAGTACAAGTGAGTGGGCCTCTGCAGCCTTATACTCCCGTTCCACTTTGGTTGTATAGATTGTAAAACAATGGCAATCCAAGAATGAAAGTCCAAGCTAATCAGCTAAAAATGTATGCATTGTTCTTTAATAGATGTGGTCACTCTAAGAGGAAGGCTGTTTGCATTGTTTTAGGGCACACTGCTGACATTTGTTGTACAGTACAAAATTAGAGCGCTTGAATGCTGCAGTTTTCATGTGATGCAGGCACAATTAGCTCTAATTTTGCTCTGTGTCTTTGACTGTTGGCCTGCATATCAAAGAACTAGAAGTATCTAGCTTAGTTGACTATCACTTTTGTTTTTACCCTAACTGCTGATTTTGTGTTTTCGGCATAATCATTGTTTTTTTATTTTTTAGGTACCCCAACATATCTTGTGAACTCCTCACCTCTGATGTGGGCCAAGTGAATGACAGACTGGGAGATGATGAAAGTTTGCTGATGAAGCTCTATGGCTTCCTCCAGAATGAGCCACCTCTTAATCCCTTATTAGCCAGTTTCTTCAGCAAGGTGCTGAGTATTCTTATCAGCAGGAAGCCTGACCAGGTAAGTCCCTAAAAACTGTGCAGGAAGGGACTGTCTGTTATGCACGATTGACCTTTGGACATGATCCATGTGTTGGAGAATTTTATAAAGCTTCCTAGTTTTTTTTCCCACCCGCCAAATGTGTGTTCAAGTGTTTTTTGTCTTAAAGGCTTATACACAAAAGCAAAAATGCAGACACAGGCAAGGCTGTAGCTTCCTGTTCTGGGTTTTGTCATGCAGTTTGCTGATTCAACTCCTGTTCATCCTGTAGATTGTGGAGTTTCTACGCAAGAGGGAAGACTTTGTGGATCTAATGATTAAGCACATAGGGACCTCTGCTATCATGGACCTGCTGCTCAGGATGCTGACCTGCATTGAACCGCAACAGCTCCGTCAGGACGTTTTAAATGTGAGCGCTTTTCATTCGCTGCCTCTACTTCCCTTATTCTAAACTGTACAAAAGCGAGAGCTGTGTAGAAATTAATTCAGGCAGCTTTTTTGGGCAGCCAACAAGTAGCACAAAAGTATGACCGCATGCATTTGTGAATAGATGCCCTTTTTGTTTTTCCTTAAACTTCTGTGATTTTGTGGAAGCTTTTGGCTCTTTGTCAGAGGGATGGCATCAGCCACCTGCAGGCAGCTCGGGGCTGTATTCATCCAGCTAATAAAGTTGGTCGTTTTTTAGGACAGGCCACTAGTGTTGCGACCTTAATGGCCTGTTGTTGAATTTTTCACAGTGGCTGAATGAGGAGAAGGTCATCCAGCGGCTTGTAGATGTGGTACAGCCATCTCAGGATGAAGACGTAAGTGAGGCTTGCTGACTGTGGGATGCTACCTACTGTCAGAGAGGGTTTTATTGTGAAGCATGAATAGTACAGAGTCAAAGTGTATTAGCTGTCTGTTGTCTGATGCCTGTCTCCTGTTGCTTGTCCCTGCCAGAGGCACTCAAATGCATCCCAGTCACTGTGTGAGATCATCCGGCTCAGCCGAGACCAGATGTTCCAAGTGCAGGGGGGTTCTGAGACTGACCCCTTACTGGCCACACTGGAGAAGTAATAATGTTTTTTATTTTTAATTTTTTTTTCCTCTTGTTTTGGTTTCATCTGTGTTCAACTAAAACCTAAACCATGAAAGCTGTGATGCCATCAGTCACTTTTTATTCTGAAAACTACAACTGAAACTCAGCTTTTATGAAAAAGAACTGTGGAATTTTCTCAGAATATCCACTAGTAATGACATAATGTGACGGCCCCCTTTTTTAACCCTACATTTTAACATCAAATAAACGTTGTCCCGTTGCAGACAGGAGACGGTGGAACAGTTGCTGTCTAACATTTTTGACAAAGAGAAGAATGACTCTGCAATCGTCAGCGTTATCCAGATTCTGCTCACCCTGTTTGAAACCCGGAGACCCGCGTATGTATATGGAGTTACCCCAGGGTTGGCGCTGTAAAGTTTACCTTCCATCCTATGAGACTGGCAGGGATTTTGAAATGCTGCTTTCCCCCCCAATGCAGTTTTGAAGGCCATCTAGAGAGCTGCCCTCCTGGAATGAATCACCCGTCGTTCTCCATCAATCTAAGTGTCCTAGAGGCTGTCAAGCCCAGGCTTAAAGACTTCCATCAGCTGCTTCTGGAGCCCCCAAAAGTACGTCTTGCCTTCAATCATGCTGCCTTTATATTAACTGGTTGCGGTTGCATTATCTTGCCGCTACATGCAATGTCAAGATGATACTAAATAGGAAACTGCCAGTTGTGAAGTAGTCATTTGGTCAGCTTGTTATTTTGTTACATGTCCCTCCCAGTCTGAAGCAATTTAAATGAGTAAAGTGTAGATCCTCTGTGTGTTAGTCCTTTTGACCACCCATCTGGAGGGCAGTTAAATGGAGTGATTAAATTGCCCTCTTTTGTGGAGAGTCCCACTGGGTCACTGCTTTCGTCTGCTAGCTGTTTTCTATAGCCAGACTTTGGGCCACTGTTGTTTTAAATTTAGATTTCTGCTTTTTATGGCTAAGGCAAAAAGAGTTTCCTGAAAAGATCGCCCCGTTGCCTTTTGCTGTAACATTGCTGAAGGTCGGTCTGTGTTTGCTGCCTTGCAGAAGAATGTAATGAAGACCACATGGGGGGTGTTAGACCCCCCTGTGGGCAACACACGTCTGAATGTGGTGCGGCTGGTGGCGAGCCTCCTCCAGACCAACACCCACATCATCAACATGGAACTCATCGATCTCAACACGGTCGGAGTCATTCTCGTAAGCATCTCGCCAGACGACCTGCGGATGCACTGTGGAAGGTTCAGCTGCCAGTGTTGGCTGTTGATGATGCACATTTTTAAATCTGCTTTATGGAAAGTCTTGATCCCCTCTATGTGCTCACTATAAAATATCTCATTTATTTTCAGGATATGTACTTCAAATATATATGGAATAATTTCCTCCATATACAAGTAGAAATCTGCACTGCGATGATCTTAGCTATGCCCCCAGCCCTGAACAGCCATCCCCAAATCAACCAAGATGGAGACCAAGAGCCCATTAGGGAGAACCACCTAGTCAAGCACGTGAGTCCAGATCCATCTGACAGGCACCAACATGTTCTAGTACTTTGTTCTTGTGGTTAAACAATCCCCCCTTTTTCTCTTGCATCTTCAGCTGTTCCAGAAGTGCCAGCTGATACAGAGAATACTTGATGCATGGGCCTCCAATGAAAAGGAACAGTAAGAGCTTCTGCATTCATAATTTCCCTCATTATGTAGCTGCGCTGCTGTTCTCCTGTGTCAGGAACTGAGCGACTCAACCACTGTCTTGCAGAGGTGAGGGTGGCCGGCGAAGAGGGTACATGGGCCACCTGACCAGGATAGCCAATTCCATCGTGCACAACAGTGACAAGGGGCCCAACAGCACACTGATACAGCAGCTCATATCAGGTTTGCTGGGGTGTGGCAGCAGTCTATTTCTCCTTGGGACAGTTTGTGTCCCCCCGGCCTGGCCGTGTGCTGAAATGTTTTCCTCCATTCCAGAGCTCCAGGAAGACGTTCGGGAAAGATGGGAAACTTTCACATCGGGTCCTCTAGCAGATACAAACAAGAAGAACACTGTAGACTTAGTATGTGGCTCCGTCTTCTGATTAACAGTTACTGTCTCAAGTAATATGATGAGTTGGTGGGTTTTGAGGTCCTTGTAACCATTCTGCCTCTTTCCATGCAGGTAAGCACCCACCACATTCCGTCATCTAGTGATGATGAGGTTGATTTTAAGGACAATGGGTTTCATCAGGATTCCACCCTGCAGCAAGTAAGTCTGTAACTGGAGGAGCTGGTGAAATAAGGTTATCTGTATCTTCTATTCTGGTTTTGATCGCTGCTTCTGTGTCATTTAAAAATATTGTTAATGGGATGATGCCATGCTTTTTGATGATTTGTACTAATTATTTTAATTGTAGGCAAGTATTTAACGGTAGATGTTCAAGTAGACCTGCGCTCGGACTGTTTAACCTGTATCTTTAAAACTGTGTTGAAATGAAACAACTTGAAGGTCTCTTTGTAGTTCCAAGACTATATCATTATCATTGGTCCTGGGCACGCCAGGCCTTTTCTGATTATCAGATGCAACAAATGACGTCCAATTTTATTGAGCAGTTCGGCTTCAATGACGAGGAGTTTGCCGATCAAGACGATGTCGTGGAGTGAGTACTCTGAACGCATGCTGTTTTTCTCATAACCATGTGTGCTCAGGGTGGGACTTGATGTTAAATCACCTAAATCATGTGAGGGTCACTCTTGGGAAAGGCTTTGTCCAAGAGGTTTGTCTTCTGCAGCTCTGTAAGGTTAATGTGGGAAATGTCTTAGAACACAGGTGTCAAACTGCAGTCCTGGAGGGCCGGAGCCCTGCATATTTTTGGGTTTCCCCTCATTTAACATGCCTGATTTAACTCCTTGTGCTAATTACCACACAGCTCTTGAGCTTAATCATTTGTGGTGGAACAGGGAAAGAACTGAGCTACACAGGACTCTGGCCCTCCAGGATTGCAGTTTGACACCCCGTTTGTCTTAGAAGGCTTCATTTGTAGACAATAATTCCCTCTTGTATTCATTCTGACAACATGATTATGAAAATTTGCTTAAATCTGATGTGAACTACTTATTGGGTTTCAATGAGTAGCAGGTTTAACAGGTGTTATTTCAAAGGCCTTCTGGGTATTGTAGTCTCTCTTGGGATGCTTTCTATTCTCAAAAATGATTGACTGGAGTGGTGGGGACTATGTGTACTTTGGATCTTGCTTAATTTTGGTGGCTGGGTGGTTGTCCTGCTCCTACCAATCAGACAGTAGAGATTTGGGACACATTCTCTTCTTGAAATGTTGTTACTAACTGTACTGAAATCCTTTTTCTTAATATTTGCAGTATTCCCTTTGATAGAATATCAGACATCAATTTTTCCTTGAATACAAATGAAAGTGTAAGTACTGTTTGTTAGCTTTTAGTGAATTTTTAACTAGCTAATGTATTAACTGAGCTGCGTTTTTAACAGCTGTGATTTGCATCAGCATAATGGTTTGCATAGGGAGCTTAGCAACCCTGTGTTCTGACATCAGAGTGTACTTTCCCCCTAGGCAAATATAGCCCTATTTGAAGCTTGCTGCAAGGAGAAGATCCAGCAGTTTGAAGACACTGGCTCTGACGAGGAGGACATCTGGGATGAGAAAGATGTGACCTTTGCCACTGAGGCTCAGCGCCGGCGTCCTCGGTATGGCCAGTTGGCTGCCGGACTAGCGGGCAAATAAGACTTGCTGTACCTTTTTTTTTTTCCCCCTGTTTCTCAACTGGGGAAAAATCTCTCCCTTTTGTCTCTCAGAAGTTCCGGCAGCACCGACAGCGAGGAGAGCACAGATTCAGAAGAGGAGGATGCCAAGCAGGACCCCTTTGAAGGCAGCAACAGCAATCCTGATGACCGAATGGAAATCGATGCCAGTGAGGGTAAGCAGCGGAGTGTAGTGTTCTTCCCTGAACGCTACTATCACCATACGTCACCCCCATAAGTTCATGAAAAAGAATCTGATAGTTTGCACATTCTAAAGCATGAGTTGGGTTGTCTTGGTAGCCCCCTCCTGGACGGCTAACTTTGATGACGTCCCCATGGAGACGGCTAGTTCCTCAGCAACTGGGGCTTCTGGTTCAGGGGCCACGGCACCAGATGCCATGTCCGAGCCCGATGGGTGGAGCTCTGCCACGTCTTCGGGGAAGGAGACCGGCTGGGCGGACTTCTCCAGCTGTCCTGCTGCTATGAGGTCAGTGGTTGGCCAGCCTGATTTATGAGGGGAAAATGGAGATATACAAGAATAGTGGTATTAGTGGTAATGTAGAATAGTATGTTTGTCAGTTACCTTTTAATCAAGCAATAGAAAATGCTGGGTGAAAGTCTGTTAAATGTTTCCCATTCAATGCAAAAGTCTTTTAAAAAATATATAATAATAATATTACTATTTGGATGATTGAAGGTAGAGTAAAAATTAAGGGAGTTGGAACCTGCACATGGAAGATGTGTCTGGTAGCCCCAAAAAGAGTGAGACTTATTTTTCCGTTATGGTTGCTTAGCTAACACCTTTATCCAAAGTGTAGAGATTTATTAAGTATTTTCAGAGCGGGCAACTGTGGTAAAGGGGCAGGTTATAGGTTCGAGTCCAAGGTTGTAACCATAGCAGTGGGCAGTGCTTTGAGCCTTATGTGTTATCATTGGCAAAATTGTAAGATGTATACACACTGAGTTTAGAATGCAAGTTACTGTCTCAGTGGCATGTAGCGTGGTAAATGTCTTTTGTAGATTGAGTGTCAATGTCTGCGTTGCAAGCTTTATAAACACTGAAGCTTTTCTGGTAAAGGGACGTGAGATGTGTCTGTAGGACCAGCCAAGAACCTCTGTGTAATTCATTCACCCTGGATTTTTGGTTTTCCTGCAGCCCCAAACATCCGTTGCGGAGCAACTCCCCTGTAGCTATGGAAACCAGCGCAGACACTGTCGACCCCCTTGGTGTCAATGCACCTGTGCCCCCTGCAGGTGAATGGCCTGGAAGTCACCTTTTTTTTTTTTTTTTTTTTTTTTTTTTTAAACCCCCCCCCCCCCCCAAAACAAGTCACTTGCTATAGTGCCAATACAGATGTGGGGCTCCACTGTTCCTCCAGGGATGGGTGGGTGGCCTGGTGATGACAGCTCTTCTGCAGCTGAGCCCTGTGGGGCCAGAATGGCGGAGGGGCCCGATTCGGAGGAGGAGCCTGTCGGCGATCGCATCACGGAGACGGTCACCAATGGGTCCATGAAAGAGACCGTCAGCCTTACTGTTGATGCCAAAACCGAGACTGCTGTTTTCAAAAGGTGAGCCAACCAGGATCTGAATGTAATGCCCCCCCATCAGCCGTATCTTTGACAGCATGTAAACGAGCTGTTCTGATTTACCCGAACAGTGGTCAGTTTTCAGCACCCTTACTGGCCTTTTGACACACAGCTAAAGCAAGTTCTCACTTGGAACATGCTGCTGTTGTCCAGTGGGTCTCTCTTCTGCAGCAATTGGTAGTGCCAGATTCTTCGCTAGTTACGAAACCCAGTTTCCACTGAATGTTTATGCATGTGTGCTTAGTGTGACCTTGTCTGCCTTTTTTTGCTGCAGAGTTTATAAAATCTTAAAACTATTCCACATGTTAGGTTTTTCTTTACTTTTGAGAAACTCTCTCCTCCCTATAACTGCAACATTTTACAACATGAGCTTCCTCTTTCCCTTGGCGTGCGTGTGGCTTCAGAGTGTTGAAATCTTACCGGTATGTACAGTTCATCAAGGTTTCACTTTTGCTGTGTCTTTGTCAACCTCTGATTTTTATTTTTTTATTTGTGGTTTTCTAAATATTACCATCTCCATCTGCATGTTTACCTCTGAGTACAAATGGGCTTCGGGGCATTGGGTGTCGTGGCTTCTCAGAGTAGCCAATGTGTCCTCGGGCTTCCTCGATGTCCCCGTTGGTCCTGTTCTGTCACAATGATGTGTTTCCATGGAAGTGGTGGTTCTGCACAGTTGTGCAGAGCTGCTGTAGCTGAAGTCTGAGCTTCTTAATGAACACTGTCAGGCAGCAGGGAAAGAGTTAAACCCATCTTCAGCAGGGCCAATGTGCTCCTGTATGTCGGATAAAGCCTCCGGTGGAGTTTCTAACTATGGCCTTCAGAAAACTGTGTGTTATGGAGTCTCTTACGGGCACAGGCCTTAAATCTCTGCTATGTGGTGCTGAATCATGTGGGAAAGAGCAGCCATGTAAAAGCCCACTCTTTAGCAGGTGATTTTTATTTTTTAAAATTTTCTTTCCGCTCTCATTTTGGTTACTCTGCGAACCATTTTTTTTGCCACAAGTATCACCATGGGGAACTTCTGGTTAGTTCTGAAGTATTGTGGTTTTCTCTTAAATGACCTGCTTTACATTCTTGGGTCCACACCATCAAGCATCTTCAGATTTGAATGAGATGAATCTATTTTTTTCTTTATTCTGGTAGCTTGCTGTAAAGTGCAAGCGCTTGCATTTAGGCCTGCTTTTGGAAGCAGGCAGCCGTAAATCCAAAATGGCGGCCCCGCTTGTCAGCTGCCAGGCGTTTAGATCCCTGCGTCCAGCTTACCGAGAAGCTCTTCTGTTTAGTATGGTTCTTGGGTACTCTCCCCGGCCCCCATCCCCGCTGTCCCATTGCATTAACGTGGCCCTCTTCATTTGGCATGTCATTATTTTGTGTTGAAGCAGTCCAAATATTCATATTGGAGCACAGATCTTCCTGCAAAAGGTAAGATTTTCTAAAATCGCCACCCTTCTCTCTCTAGTGAGGAAGAGAAGCTGTCTACCTCTGAAGACATGTCTGCAAAGTTCTCCATGGCGGAAGGTGCTGATCCAGAGAGAAGCCTCCTTCCGTCAGGTCAGCCTGCCAGCAGCCACCAGAAACAGAGGTGGGAGTTGTTGCAAACGGTCATGCTTAGTGGCCAAAGTCTGTTATGAAATCACCCGTGTGGTTTCACGTCGACGTTTCGGGGTCGGAACCCAAGCACGTTACAATGTTCCCTTTCTTCCGGGCAGTGTGAAGCACTTAGAGAAAGCGAAATCTCCGACCGAAGCTTTAAATGGTCCTCTGGAGCAAGTGGCGGCCATGGATGAGGCCAAGTAAGTCCGAGGTTGGCAACCGGCAGGGGGCTTTGAGGGACTCCGTGCAGTCGCCGTTGGGGAAGGATGTTGCATTTTTACCCCCCCCCCCCCCCCCTTGATCCTCCAGAACAGAACAGCGCATGCCCACGACAGAGGCTATGGTGAATGGGCCGGCGTGACGCACAGCACCGGGTGGCCCGCTTCTGTCATGCACAGCTCTCCTCCCGGGGGCCCCAGTAGGGGGCAGTGCAAGCTCAGAGCCAGAGCCACCACTGCCCTAACCTCACCAGATCAGGACCAGCAATATTCGTAATAGGTTTTACAGACAGTTGTACAGAAAGTTCGAACTGTATGAAGAGAAACCAACAAACGTACTAATGGATACCGAACTTTTTTCCATTTGTTTATATACTATTGTTCTTATGCGATGTCTGATATCTTGCCACTCAAAGTTAATAGTAATGTTGCTATCGTTAAAATGATTGTATGAATAAAGTATTTTATAAAGAAAATGTATACAGAAGCCGAAAATATATAACTGAAATAAACCAATTGGAACACATAGTGTGACCCAAAAAAGCTGTTTTTGATAAGGTTTCCTCCTGCACAAAATCATAATTTCTTCAAATTGAAAGCAACAGCTAAAATGAAATGTTAACCTACAATTTAAGTTGGTCTTTTCTTATTCAGCTGATTATTGGGGGGAACTTAATTTTAAATATTCAACAATGGGGTTTTTGCTACAGGTATTATTTGTAAATGTTTCTTGTATCCTCTAAACATGAGCAAAGTTTGAAAACCTTTTGGTATAGTTTTTATCTTAATTTATTATTGAAGTAGTGTTGTTACTAGAAGTCATAAGCTTGCTCTCCTGCTTGACAAATTTAAAAATTGCGAACCCCAAGACGGCTAGAGAGAATGGTTTCCAGTTGCATGTAACAATTTTCAACTCTTGCTGAAGGTTTGTCCTATTTGAACGATTGTTCCCAGTCACTGACGTCAACCCTTCTACCTGCAACAAATATAAATATATATGTACAGTATTATATTTATCAAAAAACATAGGAATCCGTGTAAATGACAAGGATGCAGTGATTTCTGATATTGCTACAATCGTGCTTTTTTTGACAAGAAAACAATCAGTGCCAGCAGTGTGAATAAATACAATTTTATTTTTAAATTATTTTTTTCTACCCCCTTTTTTAAATTTCTTTTCGACCTTGGCCTCTGGCAGGCAATCTCATGTAACTTGTTCATTTCTTTGGTTTGAACAAATATAATGACACATTCAACACTGCTGGAAGAAATCATGCTTGGTGTCTGTGTGTGGTTATTCCTCCTGATGTTTAAATCCACCTGGTGGTGGATGTTTAACCACATGGTGCACTGTAGAGGGTGGAAATCTTAGCCAAAGCTTCGGTGGGGGGAAATAAGAAAATCTTCGTCTTTTAGGAATGTGATCAAGAAGAAATTGTTTCTTCTGTGTTAAACACTGCCAGTTAAACAGTCCAGTTCCAAACGTCAGGTTGTGTTTAAAAATAACGTTCAACAGCTGTTGCATCAAACATTGTGATTCTAGACAAAATGTGAATATGCTCCTTTTCAGTTGTGGTTTCACCGTTGCTGAATAGGACTTGGGGAAGGTTCTGCTTCACTTGTGTTTGTGAAGATTCTGGTGATTTCTGTTCATGTAGGCTGACTTTGGAAGTTATTGGTGCAGATTCTCTCTCTGCTGCCGGACTCTGGATCAGTGCTGCCCTTATTGAATAGAATAGGGATGCTTCATTCATCCACATGGGGAAATTGTCATCTTACCTGCCCCCTCTTGCTCTCCATGAGGCACACAAATGCATACAGGTGAGAGCAGGCTTGGGGGTCACAGCGTAGGGAGCAGCCCTGGCGCAATTGGGCATTAAGTGGGATCGGTTTGCCAGTCCTGGGATTCAAACCAATGACCTTTCAATCACGAGCACAGCCCACATGTTGCCACCCCCCATCCCTAATGTCCCTGCCACTAACTCTCTCTGCTTGCCCCCAGTAATTACATAGAAAGTGCCAATCTTTGAATATAAAAGCTACCACAATATGATGCACGCTTCATAAGGTGAATGATGTAAGGTAAGTTCTACATTTTGTGAGACTGGAATAATGCCGCAGGTCACTGCAGAGGATGTGGGCACAGGCCCCCTGCACAGGGATACGATTGGTCTGTGGAGTTCAGTAAAAGGACACATTTTGTACATTGAACCGCTCACTTCAAAGTCTGTGGTTTATGTTCAATACCCAGGTCATGATTTCTAGTAAGAGACATTGTTCTTGAAGTTTTCTGATGTATTTTTCTAGCGCTTTAATCACCACAGAAAGAATGCTGTTCACTTCCATTATAAGCAAGAGAAGCCCAACATTTCTACAACCGGTATCTCCAAAACTAGGCAACTCTCAGCGGAACATCCTAGATGGATAGATATCACTAAAGCCACTCATATCTTTTTCAGTTTTGGGGTGAACTGCCCCTTTAGTTGTACTTTGTGTAATACCCTTTATTTTTAAATGTTGAATTGTATTGGATGGTGATGCTTAAAGTATAATTAAATTTAGCGGAGTTAGTTATGGTTAAAGAAACTTTGAAAGCAGGAGGTTGCAGATTTCCAAGAAGTGATTGTGGTTTGTGAAAGGCTGAATCACCATCCATGGTTGCCTTTGTTTCCATTCATTTTTATTTTCTTCTTGTTAATTTCTCTCAATTTAACAATAGAAAGACATTTCAAACATAACTGGAACATTAGTACCAAAGTACAGAAAATCTAAAACACACCTGTGGCCAAAGGATGTATACCAGTGCTGGGGACTTCTAATAATTGGTACATTTGTCAGTGCTGCTGTGAGCAATGTCTTCCTTCCCACACCACCTCTGCAGGGCTGTAGGCACCTGATGTCACCCCATGGGACGTGGTGCCTCTACTCTGTGTGGAGGACCCTCTTCTGACATCACCTAGAGCAGAACGGGAGACTTGCATTTCCATGACTCAGCAGGCCCATCTTAAAACTGTGTCTTGCAACAGTTCAGTAATATATAAAGAATACACTCTTCAGTGGCCCAGTGCTGTCAATCCTCGATGCTGAATTATAGTGGAAGTATTTGACACAACTATAATTTTAACATCAGTGCTTCGGTTGTGTGAGTAGTTCAAAGGTCCTGTAGCTGATGTCTGGGTTCAGTCCTTTTGTGTCATGGTACTTTCTGGCAAGGGCGCCTGGAGAATGCAAAGCGGCTTGTGTTCTGCTGTCATTCATGTCCGCTGGTTTCCTCTCATCTCGAGGGCAACGTCAGCTGGGAACCTATGAAACTGTGGGTGGAATGCAGTGAATACGGCACTCCAAGCACGCTGATGAACCTTTTGGCTCATACAGCCAGTGGTGGCTGGTTGCCAAATGGTGTAGTATGTTGAGAGTAGCACCTAAAATGGAATTAATTGGGAATTCCTGCTGGGATAAAAAAAAAAAACCATAGAAAAATAATATGCCTGATTGTAAACACTGCCCTCAGCCCAGTGATAGTTATAAATATGAGATGCTGCCATGAAGCTCTCCTGCAATTTTTCTTCCTAAAACAGGTTATATTTTGATGTTTTGCTTTGTCACAACTCTAATAGGGAAGTAAAGAAAACACCACTGGAATTATTGAAGGGAAAAACAAGTGTTTTTTTTTACAGATTTATTTTTCTTTACAGACTTGTTAAGGCTATGTATTTATAAATTCTCCGTAGCAGGTATATACCAAGGGATTGTTGTACTGCTGCCTTTTCAAGTGGTTTAGATGATTCTGTGACTGTACAAGCCCAGCAAAGTCAAACAGGTTAATGTTCATAGTCCTAACGAGTGGAGTAAGCAGTACAATGGTTAAAGGCTGGACACTTGAGTAGTTTACCAGTCATACTTTTACAAGGTACCAAGATTCTTTAGTAAAAATACATGGGTGTAATAGTTGAAAATTTTAAACCATTCACTTAAGAAAATAAATTATAACATCACACTGGTGCTCTGTCTTAGTACTTAAATAGAAATTTAAAATTGCTGCATCATTTAGCTGAAGGTTGTCTATGCTGGGAAAAGCCATGATTTCATAAAATTGATCAAAAATAACAATACTTAAGCTGTAATTGTTACAGTTAATGTTGACCTTAAGGGTAAAAATGAATTGTCTTACAGATGTACTGGATTTTATGTGACTGGATCCTTCAGCTGTATAGAAAAAATAATCTGACCTGTTTTTTCCGGTGTATATTTGCCACTGATTTGTGAGGCTGTTCAAAAAACTACAGCTCTTTAGGGATATATTTGCCCGCCCTTGGTTTAAACCAGGCGTGGCCAATCTTATCCACAAAGGGCCGCTGTGTATGCAGGTTTTCGCTGCAACTCCCTAATTAGATTACTAATTAGGGGACTGATT
>JAODJW010000019.1:4903144-4913255 GCA_026777045.1 Hyperopisus bebe
AGTTCTGAAGGCGAAAGGGGGTCAAACACCGTATTAGTATGGTGTTCCTAATAATCCTTTAGGTGAGTGTATAATGACGTGTCTGGTCATTTTTAACGTAATGCTGAAACACTGATGGAAGACCTATATTTCCGGGAACATCTCAAAAAAGACATCCGATCACGGACCTGTAATATTAGATGTTCTTTGATTTTAGATTCTTACTTGTTTTCTTTGTGTCCTATACAGTTTTTGCTGGAATACTTGCTTGCCCTTGTCATTCATTAGAAGCCCAGCCTAGCAGGTCTTATAGGCTACCTAAGCATTATATATATATATATATATATATATTTTTTTTTTTTTTTTTTTTTTTTTCCTGCATCCTATTACGGCGCTTTGGACAAAAGCAACGTGAAATAAATTCACGTAAAGTAAATATCCCTCACACTTAATCAGAGGTGTAGTATGTCTCAAGACCCAGATGAAATCAGGCTCTCGTAACATGATTCCTTTTATGAATTATGATTATTATAATTTGACGTAATATTTCAAGTATTTTCCATCTCTATACTTTCAATGATTTTCAGGAAAATCTGATCTTATTATTGTAATTTGTTCGTCTTCTTAACGTATTGACACTAATGGTTGGAATAAAGGTAGTGACGCAAACCTCGCCAACAGGTGCTTTTCACAGCTCCAGGATAAATAAAAGGCGACCCTCCTACCATCCCATCCCACCGAACATCAGGCGTACGTAAACCAGAATGGAAACGGTCTCCCAGGAATACTCATTCTGAAAGTCTTATTTTATATAGATAATATATTTATGTTTAAGAGATAATCGGACGCTAAAGATTAGACTTTCCTAGTTCAGAATTTTTCTTCGACGGACCAGCTGAAGATCACACAAGGTGAGTTTGAGATGTCTATTTTCCCGTAAAATGTTTTTTTTAATTATTATTATTTTTACTAATAACAGCAATACTTAAAGATTTGCTTAAAATTATTCCGATACACAAACTTTATGATTCAATATATAATTGCTGCATGTTTCTCTAGATATTACTTCTTTTCATAATGAAATTTACTGAATGAAAGACTTGACTGAGCTTCGTCTTCCTTTCTCACTTCCGTAGATGCAGAAGTCTGTTGGTGTTGTTTGCGTTTTCCTTGTCTTTTGCGCAGCGCTGTCGGAGACTATCGGATTAGTGATTGCGGTATGATAAATATTACAATACTTTCATGCTGTCATCTCTTTATAAGAACAGCAATATTCGCAATAGAAAGTACTATTCATAACCAAGAAATTATTAAGCTATAAATCATTTCAATTTTCAAACAGGCCGACTAAAGTTTACTACTTTGGTTTGGAAAGAAAAAAAAAATGAATTTAATTTGTTGTATTTGATCTTTCCAAGAATACCGTCGTATTCCGTCTTAAAATAATGTATAATTATGGGGTGGTTTAAGAAATGTTACAAAATAAATTGTTCTGAAAGCAAAGATTTTAAAACAAAAACTGTGGAGATTGGGACACGATTATTTGCTTCCTTCATGCCAGGCCAAAGAGAAGCGAGGCTGGACCCTGAACAGCGCTGGTTATCTCCTTGGTCCCCGTGAGTACCTCAACGAGCTGCTATTTGCAGACAATTGCTGTTGGTGTCTTCTCCTCTCATCCGCATCATTCAGCAAGTTGATTTTGTTCTTTATATATATTTTCAGTGATTTTCTTCCAGAGTTTTTTCCCCAAGAATGCCCGGCTACGTAATTAAAAAAAAAAAAACGGACAGTTGCCTATATAATGTGCTATGATGGAGTCTAACTAGAAGTGTCCTCATTTCTCTCCTGCATTTTTTTTTCACGTGTATCTATGTGAAAAGTGAACTTCCCACTGTTCATCATTGTTAATCCTGGTGCACAATTACTCTTCCCATGGTGCAGCAGAATCAGTCTCTTAATGAATCTACTGCTGACTTTAAAGAAAACAGAACCTTACCAGAGACGCAATGCTGCCAAGTGGAATTGTGTACACTGTAGGAGTGGAGTTTATCCGAATTCTTTGTAAAAGCAATTTTCTTTTAAGAGTTAAGTCCAGAGGATACCATCTTGATATCTTGTTTTCTGATAAAGATTATAAATATATACCCAAACTGTGAGATATGGGAATAATTCCTGAAATCGAGGATTCAGTCAGTGTGGTTTTGCGTGAATGTAGTTTTATGTTATGACCAGCAGTTGAGACAAACAGCCAGTCAATGTCACTGGAAGAAAATTTGTAAAAATCACAAGAACTGCCATCACTGCTTCTCAAAGGAGGACATTTCCAGTAACCTCCAGAGAAGCTGACTTTCGCACTACTGAGCATCTGAATCGGCTCGGTCTCAGTCTTTGCAGAGGACTGAAGCGTGTTTTTTTTCGCATAAAACGCTAAAAATACAAACCGGAGGAAGTGTTTAAAGCCTAGGTCAAACACAATCATCCCTTTGTTTCAGGTCGTATTGAGCACCTAATACAGATTAAGGATACTCCCAGTGCAAGGGGGAGAGAGGAGCTGCTTGGTGAATGTAAGATGCTCCTGCAGGTCACTTGAAGTCAACAGAGAAACTGTTCCATGATGCGCTGCTTTCTGTGTCTGTTATTTAGCGTGTGTGGCCCGTGTTACATGGAGCAGGTGAATCACAGCCCAGAATCCTTAGGGGTAAATTAATAGAGATGGTTGTCTAGAACAAACTGATGCATACCCCCTGTATATTTTCAAATGGCTTTAATGTTTAGGTTACATTTGTGAATGTATACTTCTGACAGCTCTTATAACGTAAACCATCAAATAGTTTGAACCAGAAAAAGCATTTTGAGCTGGAGGGGAAACATTCACATTTGGTGATGCATTAAAACAGCAGCTATGTGACTGATAAAGACATTATTTAGCGTTACTGATACTTAATCTCTGTAATTCACTGTCCTAATATTGATGTGTAGGAACTAACACTCTAAAGGGCTTAAACTGGGGGGTTACAGATCACAACTTTTAATGTTCAATAACAGGGAGGTGAGGATTTGCCTGAAAGTGTAATTCCTAGTTTGTGAAATAAGGATGCAGAGATGGCCACAGTTGTCTGGTTTCCTCCAAACCTTTGTGCCTTTATGTGTCCATCAAGAGCACAGGTGTCAAACTGCAGTCCTGGAGGGCCAGAGCCCTGCACATTTTTGGGTTTCCCCTCATTTAACACACCTGATTGAACTCTTTGTACTAATTACCACACAGCTCTTGAGCTGAATCATTTGTGGTGGAACAGGGAAAGAACTAAGCTACACAGGGCTCTGGCCCTCCAGGACTGCAGTTTGACACCCCTGATCAAGAGGGTGAGGTTCAGGTGGGACTTGATGTCAGGTATGCAGTCCTCTCGTGTTCCGTTTGCCCAGTTCACCTCAGTGGAGGGTTTTTGCTTCTCCTTGTGTGTGAAATCCTTCCTCCACACCCTCTGTCTGTTTCTGACATTTCCCTGCATCCTCGCATCCCGCGTCTGTCGAACACGCAGTCTGAACGCTTTTCTTTGACTCAAGGCCTGCAGGTTGCTTTGCCCCCCCCTTTTCCTAAAATGCTGTCTGAGGGTCATGGGTGCACGGACAGAGCAGAGGGATGGGGGGGGGGGCTGGGGGGGAGAGAGGTGGTGTCACCAGGTGGACCAGGTATATTATCTGTGGCTTTGTTTTGTGGACAGATGCCATTGACAGCCACAGAACCCTCAGCGACAAGCACGGCTTAGCAGGGAAAAGGGACGTGTTCACAGAAGATGACTTCAAATCAGGTGAATGTCATGAGGAAGAAGCTGTGCTGAAGGACAGCTATGACATCATTAATGTGTGATTTTAGGCCAATATTTATGGTAATATTGTGACCTGTTTGTACAGGACCTTTGAGAATAGCAAATGAGAATGAAATACACACCATCCTTGACTTCTTATCCTACCTGAGGCTGAAAGGTATGATCACTGCACCTTCATCATTATTGTCATCATCTTTAAGTGCATGTGGAAAATTCCATAAGTTCACAACTCAATACTGATACAGTGACTTTCCAGATTTAACAAAGGGCAATTAAACACTAACCAGTTTGGTTTCCCTTCCATCATAGAAAGGATGGCAGTAGTACTGTACATGTTGTTCAGCATGTAGATATGTGCAAAGCCAGTAGAACTTCCAGCATGAACTTAGTGAACATCTAAGAACATGAAGAAACAGTGGCAGGAAACAAAGGCCTGCACAAGATCATATTGCTGATATTTTAACCACCTTCATCAGACACATTTACCATAACCTATTTAATCATAAGGCTACCTTTCTACTTGTAAAACAGTCACCAACCGGCTTGTTCCTTTTCCTCTTTCAGAAATGGGAGCCCTTGATAATTTGCCCTCCTCGCTCACATCAGATGAGATGGGCCAACCCTAGTCTGGTGCCAACCTGTACATAGCTACTCCAGACCTCGGATTTCACTGCTTTGGCTCCACGCCGTCTGTTTGTTCCTCCTCCTTTCACAGTAAAAGCTGCTGGTGCCTTCACTACCGTCTCTATTACCATAAAGAGACAGTTTTATCGATTTATTTTTCTTTGGTTGATGCAGAGGTTGAAATATCAATAAAAACTACTTAACAGCACTGCCTCCTTCCACTGCTTTTTTCGACATTTTTACAAAAATGTAAACAATCCCAGAAGTCCCTGAATATCGAGCCAGTTTCATTTATTTCACAATTACAGGTACAGCATTAGAAGCAGGTTGCAATAAAGAGGACTTCAGGATGCAGCCAAAGTGTCCCACAGGAAATATCACCAAGGCAGTGTTTTCCCTGTGTAGTCCAGATATCCTCCATGATCCTTTTCAGACAATCCAGCAAGCAGACTCAGGACTGAAGAAACACTCTCCTCCACACTCAGGTCAGCCTAGAGGCAAAAAACCCCATAACCACACAGAATACCCAGATAGGCTGTGAATGACACCAAAGGTCCTGATGCTCACTATCAAGAGGGTCCACACATGAGCAAAATGACCTCAAAAGAGCATCAATCACTCACCTGTGGCCCCCCCAAGTCAGTGCGCACCCAGCCCGGGTGAACGGCCACACAGAGAATTCCCTCCGACTCCAGATCTACGGCTAGACACCTCGTCACCATGTTCAAGGCTGCCTGTGTTAGGAACCATATCAGAAGGGAAACAACAAAGCAGGTTCTCATCAGCTTAAGAATATTTCTATGGCTACCTTGCAAAATACTTCAACTCCTTCACACAGTATTCTCTACACAGGAAAACGTAATTTGCCATATAGGGAATTGGTGAAATAAGACAACTTGCAGAGATTCTTAGAATTAAAAGTTACTAAAATCTTTGGAGCCTTTGACACGGTTGACCATTGTGACACACAACATATCAAAAGTCACAATTCATTCGAGATAAGCAGGCAGGTGAGGGTCTCAGACCTACTTCTGAATAGTTAAGAACTCACCTTGGACACCTTATAGGGATACCACTTAAATTCTGCCAAAGGTCCCAAAACTGAGCCAAAGTTAAGTTGGATGGAACCAACGGACATGTTGATTACAGCAGCTCTGTGGATCCCCATCCCAGAGCCACGCGTCACAGCTCCTCACAGAAGCGGCAAAAAGGCCTGCAACAGGAATATTACGGCCTTAACAATCAGAAAATTAAATGACAAGAAAATACCATAATCGACTTTTGGTAGAGACAGAGCTGTCCAGTTCATTAAGTGTTGGGAAATTTGAAAACATCTGTCCATATTAAACAGACTATTCAGTACATTTTCGGTTCAGTATGCACAATGAAATGAATGAATACGTTTATGGACAGGCAGAATCTAAATGTACAGCACAGAGAACATTATGCTAATTGTGGCTGATTTGGTTATGGCTAATGCTGGGTACAATCAATCATAATTGGCAGTTTGGGAACATTTTGATTTTCCAATATATTACACTAGCACTGGAGAAAGTAAAGACCAAGACTGTCTGTTGGCTCTGTTATACTTATCCAGATGTTGCTGGAAACACATCCAATGTGCCAACTCATTTAAGACAGAATCATTCAAGTGTGCATATGACTGGAACAAGGCAAAAACGGCCACTGAAGGTTAGTCTCCCAGTGGCATTTTGCCAGGAAATTTAGACCAGGCTGAAAAATAACTAAGGCTATAAGGATGTTTATGACTACAGATGTGTGGCCATAGTCAGCAGCAGAGAATACAGAATTTAAACAGGATGTAGTTCAGTACATTTGTTATACATTTATCTTTACAAGTGCAAATAAGCGTGTCTTAGTTTTATTATTCAAATTCATTAACTTTGGATTACGACTGTTTAATTACTATAAGCAAACATATTTCAAAACAAATCGTTTTCCCTGCTATACTGAAATTGCAACAAACAATGAATTTTGCGTACCATCACACCCCTAGTCACCAACCTAACTGCATCTCTCTGGACTGCAGAGGGTAACATACAGTGTCATACAGTGTGTCATACAGTGAGAATATGTAAATTCCATACAGAGAATGTAGGTGGGATTCAAATCCCCAAACATGGAGGTGTGAGACCTCCTTATAAAATTTCCAGAGGATCATATGACTTACCTTAGTGACCATAAGAGGGGCCACAGTGTTACATTCATGTCTTCAGCATCTCTTCAGTTGTCACTGTTTCAAGGTTCATGTACTTGCCGATGGCTGCATTGTTTATAAGGCAGTTCAGCCCCTCTGCTCCCACCAAAGATGACACCTCCTCAACAGCAGCATCTATACTGGCTTGACTGGTCACATCTTAGAGGATGATAAGTATCACACTCATTACATTCTTGCGGACTCAAATATCTCGTACAAAGGTATTCAAGTAATCAGCACAATTCTAAAATATCAGTATAAAAAATGTCTTTAAGTCTGTTAAAAATGTACACTAAACAAAAACAATGATATTTCAAATGTCAATTCCTGAGCATGCATAATGATTGGCACTTTGTACTATTTACACTTGTTATGCAATTATACTCAGTGACAAAATTAAAGTTAAGCACCCATTAGTAATTCTCTGATTTGGATGTAATCTGGGATATGTGCAGGCCAGCGATGGGTATGTAAATGATTCGATTTCGATGTCTAGTCACCAGACACAGAGGATGCCTCGTAGACGCATTAGACAGCATTACTATGGAATATTATTTAGCACTATATAACGTAGAATATAAATATTATATTATTAAAAAGTATGCCAAATATCCATGATGTAATCATTAGAATGTAAACATTATAATGTAATCAACACAATATAGTCAATTGAGTATGTACTTGCACCTTGTATTAGCCTAAGAGTTTCTGTAAGCTACTTTATTTTAGCCCTGAATGTATAAATATCCACCTTTATTAGTGTTATACCTTATCACTATATTAAAGGACAAATATATTATCAACCCTCTAGTTAGTCAATGTGCAACAGGCTGAAGCTGCCAAGGTTTGCTGCTGAAGGAAGGGATTTGCCTGAGTTCACCAGAAGTTCACGGCTGAGCATTTTTAAAAAACCAAGTGGAGATGGTCACGCCACCATTATGTTTGGCTGAGGGACCAAACAGTAAAAGAAATGATGGACAAACTTATCACCTCGGGGTGTGGATTAAGGGAAAAAAACGAAGATTGCGAATGGCTGAAGGAATGATGATGCTCAAGTGACAAGATATTGTTAAATAAGAACTTGTATAAAAATTGGTGTAAAACAGTATTTTACTATTCTAAGTGTCTGGCCTTGGTTGTAACTTCATTGTTGCAATAAAGACTGAATTTGAATCTACACGAGCGGCTCCTGACTTCTGATTTGGCGGGGAAGGAAAAAACCACATTTACCAGCACTTGATGGAGTTTCATAAGGGTTGCATTGTGGGATTGCATGAGGCCGGGTGGTCATATCGTGCAATTGCCTGGCCTGTGAGGCATGCAGATGTCACAATCGCCCGATGTTGGAACCAATGGGCACGTGAGGGCATCCACACACGTCATGAAGGTTCTGGTCGCCCAAGACAGACCACACCAATGGAGGATCGTCGTATTGTGTGACAAGCATTACTGAACTCCATGACCTCTGCGCCTGCCATCTGGACACAGGTATTGCACTCTACAACACCCTGTGTCATCCTGCACTGTGACTCAACGACTGGCATCAGCTGGACCACGGGTTCACCATCCCATGCATAGGCTGCTGTTAACACCAGTGCAGATCGGTCTGCATTTGGAGCAGTGCCGTAACCAGGAGGCATGGACTGATGAGTGGCATCACGGTGTGGGGAAATATAGAGTATGACTTTAGGTCATTTCTGGCGGTAATTGGGGGGGGGGCCCTGATGGCACAGCGCTATGTCAGTGACATCCTGCGTCCACATGCTTTACCCCTCCTGAGACAGCACCCCAGTGTCGGCTTTCAACAAGACAACACCCGTCCACACATGGCATGTGTGTGTATTGCCTGCGTCATGTTGAGGTCCTCCTGCGTCCAGCCTGGTCCCCGGATCTATCCCCAATCAAACATGTGTGAGATCAGCTCAGATGTCATCTCAGACCCAGTGTCAGTCTGCAGGATTTCGAGGGCCAGTTACAACAGCTGTGGGCTGATTTGCCGGATACAATGGCTCTATGACTCCCTTCCGCAAGGAATCGCTGCATGTATCCAGGCCCAGGGGGGTGCCAAACCCTACTGACATGGGACCAGCAGTGTGGCCATACTGCCAACTCTGTTGCCCATTTGAACTGATATTATAATCATTGAGATGGTCACATGACCACGTGCAGAATCATTTAATTTCCACCACTCCATCTGGATGCTTAACTTCTTGTCACTGAGTGCATCTACTTCGCGATCTCTAGTATAAACCATCCGATTTAAACTACTACAACCACCATTAAGGCATGTGTAAAAAGATGAAATAAGTGCAAAAAAGGAGGAAGTGTAAGAAATGGACTTCAAGATATTTAGCTATCTGGTAAATTCAACTATCCTTTGGGTCCCGCCTTTGCCAGAACTTATGTTGAAAAGAGCCATTTATAAAACTAAAAGCATGGGAAACCAATAGCGAGGGCAGCACAGAAGTGCATTGTTAGCACAGTTCTCACATCTCTGGGTCTCTGCCAGGGTTCCATGTGTGTGCAGTTTGCATGTTCTCCCCGTGTCATCATGGCGTTTCCACCTGATACTCCAGTTCCCTCCCCACAGTCCAAAAACACGCTGAGGTTAACTGGAGTTACCAAATTGCCCACAAGTGTGTGAGTGAATGGTGTGTGACTGTACTGTGATGGGTTGGCACCCCATCCTGTGTTGTTCCCTCTCTTTTGCCCGTAGCCCCCGCGACCCTGAATGGGACAAGGATAGTTGGATGGATGGATGGATGGATAGATTTCAATAGCATCTTTTTCAGGATAGTACGAGTGCCAATGCACCACTTGCGCCATCTGCTGGCAGGATCAACTTACCAAGCGTTACAACGTGGACGCCCGAGTACTCCTTAGCAACTCTTTGAAGTTCCTAAATAGCCAAAAAAACGTCTTTCATTATATATTTATCAAGGTTGTGTGAAGCGAACAAATATCGACCTAGTATTCCACAAGAAATGAATGCCTTATACGTATTATTACTCCGTATCTCTATTATTTAGATGACCGCAAACAACACATTCTAATATCAAATTCACATGTTATAAATACGCCGTGACAAACGGGACCCACTAGAACACAAGATACATAATCTTAAATATATATAATCTAGAAAAAGAAAACACTACCATTACCCTTCTGAGCATGATCAATTACACAACAGTGATGATATGTATGTTAAAGAGAAATAGTATAGTACCTCTGCAGCCGCTGGGTTACGGGCAGTCGCGATAATTAGCGCCGGCCTTTCGGTCCTTTTAGCCAAATCTTTAACTATTTGCAGACCGATGCCCCTGTCAGGGACGGATTATGGGTTGTGTGGGGCCCCTGGGCAAAACGTTCGGGAGGGCCCCCTCCTCAAAAAAAAAACGCCAGCATTGTCTGGGATGGCTAGTTGCTACGTCATCATGCCACTTGTGGGTCCAAACTAGTGCGG
>JAODJW010000019.1:4970192-4988917 GCA_026777045.1 Hyperopisus bebe
GGGGGGGGGGGGGGGGGGGGGGGGGGGGGCAAAGAACATTTCAAAATACATTCAGAATTTGCAAGAAATATGTAGTACAAGTACAGGCTGGAAACTTTAAAAAAAAAGTGTGTGTGTGTCTGTGTCCTGTTACCTTAGTGGCGGGAAGGTCATTTATTTCCAGCTTCAGACTACCAATAGAAGTCTTGCAGAGGATCACAGCTTCGTCGCTGCTTTTCACCTAGTTGAATGAAGAAGGCATATTGAATTGCAGGCTTTCAAAGACATGCAACAATACAAAGTGTCACGCTGCATGCATGCTGCATTTAGATAACAGGCATAGATTAATAAAAATAATAGTCATCATAGTTGTCATTAATTAAAAACAAATCACCTTTTCCTTTGTTTTTTCAAGGAAGGCGATGGCAACCTTTGGATCTGTAAAGATTCACAGTTCAGCATAGTGTTTCACGGCATTTAATCACGTCAAAGTTTATGTCATAAAAGAGAGAACGCCTGCATCCCTACCTATCATCTGGCGGGCTACATGAAGAATGATTTCCACCAGGGACAGTGGGTTGATTCTGAATTCATAAGAATAGAGAAATCAGGATTATGCCATTGAAAATGGGCAAGAGAAAATGATCCACAGTTTCCTTTAATGTCAAACTACTGAACTGCCATCAATGTGCATCTTAAGCCTTGGGCAACATGCCTGCTATCACATCTGACCAAAATTACAGACATGGGTACTTCAGTATCAGAAGAATGTGATTCCTTAGTAGTAAACTAATCAGATGATGATTAATCAGGACTGACTAACCTGTGCTCAAAGTCACTGAGGAAGTTTTCATATAGCTGTAAGAAATTGAAAAGACAAGAATAAGCCAACCTTACACAAAAAGAAAGGATACAGGAATTTAGTTCATATGGATATGAGGGCCATCGTAAAGCAAGTCCTGCACTTACCTGAATGAGTCCATCACCAGTGGCAAAGCAGGGCTCTTGTACAAAAACCATTAGCTTCAGTGTAAGTTGGTGCCACAACCTGATTATTTCAAAGAAAAAAAGTAATACTTTAGTGAGTTTGTCTTCTTTGTCACAGACATCATACTGTGGTGTTCAAGTAGTCAAATAAATAACTTTGAGTCTTAAGAAAAACTCAGTTAAGGCAATTTTAGATAATAGTGGGAACATCTGCATTGTTATTAATATAATCCATATTTATGATTTTCTAAAAAAAAAAAGTCATTGTAAAGGACAACTTAAAATGTTGCTCATTACTTTCAAAGCGCTATAATTTATGAAAACATATATTTAAAGGAAAATTGGTTTTCAGAGGAACACCAAGTCAATCGAAATACGCCACATAATGACAATATCGCACTGAATTAATTTAGCATAAATAACTGTCCACAACGAAGATCCGGACAAGCAGTTTGTTTGAAGCCAAGCGACCGAAAGCATAAGGCAGTGTGCTGGACCGCAACACAGGGGCCCGTGTGATACACAAAAAGCCGAAAACTGCATGTCTTGCAGAGTCACTAATGTAGACAGTGTTCCTAAAATGTCTGTTGCAAGATCAATCAAGTAACACATTAACGAAGTCAGTGGGCCTGCTCATGTCAAGCGGCTTTTCTGTAGCTAGCTACATGACTCAGCGCATGTTTCTGACTGTGACAGAAGTATATTTGCCTTTTCTACTCCTTACTTTTTGTTGTAAAGGTCCTCCAAAGTGTGCCATTCCGTTGCCATTTCTGGCGTTGAGCTCTTGCTCTGCTGCTGTTTAAGGTACCCGGTGACATCTTTCATTGTAATCGCCGGTCTGTTACAACGTATCGCTCCGTAAAATTAAAAAGAAAATAGTACTGTATCTCAAACATACACACGGCTTTTGCAATGGTCTCTGGGTAATGACCTGGCAGCCATTACTACCGTAGTATAAGCAGTATAGAGGAAGCAAATAATTTGTTTAAATTGTTCCTCCTAGGTAAAAACAAAACAAAAAAATTACGAATACAACAACTAAAACAACAATAACAGTAGCACTTAACAATAAAATGGAAATGGAGAAATAGTAATAGATAATTATATATTTCTTTTCCTTGAGATCAAATTTAAGGGATATTACGGTATTTATACTATTTTTGTCCCTTGGTTTAGTGACCTATCTAAGAGCGCAAAAGCTCTGTTTTTGTAGTTGAGTGAGTGTTTTATTTTCCTCGTTATGGGGTTCAATCTAATTCAGTAAAGTCCAAGTTTTGTAAACTAAATAAATTATTCTATGAATAAATGAAGCGAACATGATGACTTCCACGTTGATTCGGCTTCCGCGCTTAAGATTTTGTGAAAATATAAGGTCAAAGGCAATACGAATTTCTTCTATGAAAGGTAAAACAGATATGACAGCGTGTGTGATTTGTCAAATATATATAGCTTTGGATGACATATGTATTGTATATAATGATCAATGTAATAACTGTTTATATTCCAGTATTCATTGTATAATGCCATATTGTAATTTGTGGTTAAACACTACAGATTCTTCTACTTAATTTATACCTTTAACCTCGACAGTATCGGAATCAAATGTATTCGCCAAGGATATTACACACATATTCAAGGGATTTGTTTTGGTAAAGTCCTACATTAAATGGCAGAACAAAATAAATGCAATTTATTAGAACACTACACTGTATCAGTATTCGCCAACAGGTCGATGTCCAAGGCATCTCTAATCGATCGCGATACAACTTACAATCAACTCCAAAGGTTGGAGACCCCTGCACTGTACAGTTCTCTATCCTCTCAGAGTACTCAGCTTAGTAGTGCAATAAGGAATGCAGTGTGGCCCATAGGATGCCCATATGCATGTTACACTGTGGTCGCCCTGATTAGAATCCCGGCCAGTTCTGTTTAATTAGAAGCTCAGGCATGAGGGAAGAATCTGTTCCAGTGGCAACTTGATTTACTACTTATGTTCTGTAGGCGTTTACCAGAGGGGAGTTTTTGGAGCGGGTGGTACTTCCCATAGCAGATATCTGCCATGCTTTTCCCAGTACACCTCCTTATCCTGTATTCATACAGTTCCTGGATTGAGAGAAAGCTGCAGGTGGTAATCATTTCTGCAGATCGGACAACATGCTGCGGTTTCCTTCAGGAATCAACCGATGCGGGATGCAGCAGACAGCTATCGCAGATGAGAGGATGGACTCAGTTATCACAGTGTAGAGTAGAATTGAATTTATACTGTTTGGGAAGATGACATTTCTTCAGTTGCTATAAGAGGAACATTATATGCTATTGTGTCTGTGATAATGGTGATGTGCTTATCCCTCATGACTGACAGTGTTCAAGAACTTAAATAACCAGGATGACAGATATTCCACCTCTTGTCAGTATATGGAATCATCCCCATTAGAAATAAAGCCTATCAGAATCATGTCATCAGCACATTTCAGCAGTTTGTCAGACTGGTCACTAGATACTCAATCATTTGTGTACGGAGACAAAATGAATGTAGATCGCACATACTCCAGCATCAATGCCAAAGGTTTGAAATATGTTTGCCCAACCACACATATGCTGTCCTGTCTGTCAGAAGTCAGACAGAGCCTAACATGTTTAGCTGAATAAGTTTCACCCTTGATACAGTAGATATAGAGTTAAAGTTCATAAGCAGGACCCTTGCATGCCGTCCTGGCGGATGAAGTGCACACCCCTGGTATCTAGGTCATCGTTTGCCAGCCTTTCACCTGCCATGGTACCCCTTCCATAAGGCAGCATTTTTCAGCTGCTGTAAGAATGCTGATTTATGTCATCCCTTGTTAACATCTGTGTAGTGTGCAGACTGCATGAGTTCACGAAGAAAATTGTTCTTTGCTTTGAGGTACGACAAGATGTGACGCACAGATGTTTTTGTCATTTCTTTATTATCTATATTCAGGGGGGGCATAAAAGCGTCAAGTCAGGGGCCCGAAAAAATTGGAACATAATTTCATTGGTCTGGATTGGGGGCCCGATATGATATGCTTTAATTGGGCCCAAAATCTGTAGCAGCATGCCTGTCTATGTTTACATACATCCTGAAATGTAATTTGCACAACTGCTTTGCTCCTCCCTGGACTAGAATCTTCAATCTTCTTTTCAGAATCCACTCATAACCCTCACAATCCACCTCTGCCTTTCAGAGTATCACTTTACTTTTGCGGCGAAGCTGAGGCGGCTGTCATGCTTTGCGTCAGAGAGAGCTAATGCCCTTCACCTTACACATGACTGCTTAGGAAGCTTAGGAACAAGACTTCGGCAGCTTCTCGCTCCATCTGATGGGTGTGTAGCCGCCAACTGTCAATCTGCAGTTAAATCCCCCCCCACATCTCTTTTGCTGTAATTGAGATAACGTGTAGCAGCAACAGTCCTCTCTTCATTCGCAGGGGGTGTTTTCATTGTTGGAGCTGCGACCGGGGACAGTTCACACTAGGAGGTGGTACCCCCCCAACACAGAAAACCTTGGAGGATATTGCCCGGGGCATTAGAGAGCGGGAATATGAGAAGATAGTGGTTATGGTGGGGGCGGGAATCAGCACAGCGAGCGGAATCCCAGACTTCAGGTGAATATTCTCCTTTAATTCCTGCATATTGAAATGACTTATGGATTGCATGTGGATGTGTTTGGCCAAGCCCCCATATTGAATTATAAATATTATTTGTATTTTTTTATGCACACAGATCGCCTGGCAGCGGTCTGTACGACAACCTGCAGCAGTACAACCTGCCATACGCCGAAGCCATCTTTGATATCAGTTACTTCCAGCATAATCCCAACCCCATTTTCGCATTGGCCAAGGAACTGTACCCGGGGAACTACCGACCCAACGTGGCGCATTACTTCATGCGACTCCTGCATGATAAAGGCCAGCTGCTGAAGCTGTACACACAGAACATCGACGGGCTGGAGCGCAGTGAGTAACCTGCCGCAGTCTGGAGGCGTGCCCTCGTGCGTGTGCTCTAATAGATAGGTAGATATACAAATAGATAGCAGTAAAATACCATGCCAATTTATCTGTTTTAGACTTTTGTTGGGGTGTTGTCAGTAATCATTTATTGTATTAAAAATACCCAGTGGAATTCCCACCTAAACCATGTGTGTAAAATATGTTCGTATGATTCCAGTGGCTGGGATACCTCCTCGGAAGCTGGTGGAAGCCCACGGAACATTTTCCACAGCCACCTGCACTGTTTGCCGGAAGGAATACCCCGGCGAGGAACTGCGAGTGAGTGTCCCGTGCTTTACTGTCCTCGGATGCTGGTCGCTGGGTAGAGAGACAGCCTGGTACCATGCTTATTGCAGGCAAGATCTAGGATTTGTAAAAATGGTCTTTTGCAGTGGCATTATCCCACCTGTCCACCATCCAGTGCTTATGCAGTACAGGGCCCATGAAGAATATTTAAAAATAACCACAAACATCGAACCTATGTAGTTTTGCAGTCATTTTTTACCAGGAGGCATAAGAGAACATATAACACAAACAAAATCATTCAAATCAGCTTTTAATTCAAGTGTGGAGTTAAAGGGCCGGTTTCCTGAACAAGGAATAAGACTAGTCTTGGACTAAATTGCCGTTTCAATGGAGATTCACCATTGTAACTCAAAGCTAGTCTAGGCTTAGGCTTAATCCTTGACTGGGAAACTGGCCAAAAATGTCCAAATTATGAGTTAAATAATTTAAATAAGTTACCTGATTCTGTATTTGTATATATTATTTAAAATATTTAATAACTACTACTTCTTCCTGATGCCTGACAGCCTGACATAATGGCAGGGACAGTCCCCAAGTGCTCTACCTGCAAGGGTGTTATCAAGCCCAATATCGTTTTCTTTGGTGAGGAGCTTCCTCTCCAGTTCTTCTCGTACCTCACTGACTTCCCTGTCGCTGACCTACTCATCGTCATGGGGACAGCACTGGAGGTGAGTCCGACCACTCAAAGAACCATGGAGTTTAGGAAGGAAATGGAAAACCTGATGTTCACATTATAAATAAAGTTCTGGAGACTGCATTAGGTCATGATTTGTGAGCACTGGGGCCTCAGCCATTAACTGATACCATCTTGTAATGATCTGGTGTAGGTGGAGCCTTTTGCCAGCCTGGCCTATGCCGTTCGCAACTCTGTGCCGCGTCTCCTGATCAATCGAGATCTTGTAGGGCCCTTTGCCAGCCGCTCCCCTCGGCACAACGACGTGATCCAGTTGGGTGACATCGTGGATGGAGTTCGCAGGCTGGTGGACGCTATGGGCTGCAAGGAGGAGCTGGATTCACTGATGGCTAACAGCAATCAAAAGCTATGATGCTCACACACACACAAACACACACAGACAACACATACACCTATTAAGGCATATAGGCTTTAAGGTGTTGCACACCCTGAATGGATGGCCAGGCCATCGTGGGATACTCTTACACTTTAGCCACTTTCAAATAACCAGATCACCTGAACTGAAAATCTATTGGCTGTGAAACTGGAGTTTTTGGCTGTTTTTTTTTTTTTCTTAGTTGAACCTGGCGCCTGTATCACATAGTTGGATTTCTTGCTTAGCCAGATGATTTGTTGGAGTTAAGGTAGTATGGGGTAAGTGTAAGTGAATGAGGAAAAAGTCCATTTAAACTGGGGTACCTTAAATCCAACAAGTTATCTGGCTCACAAAGAAATCCTGCTTAGTGATGCAATCCCTTGGTAGAAGATTCATGTTTAGATACACTTATGTTCCTATAGGGAGTGGTGTGTAGTTCAGGAGGGTAACACATGTCCTTGGACACTTGAGTAAGGCCCTTAACCCCCAACTTCAGGGGTGCTACTCACTGACTGACCCAGTGGTCTGACCCCCAAGTTCGCTCTCCCCTGTATATGTGCCTGTGTGTCTCATCGAGAGCAAGATGGGGTCTATACTGATGAGTATTTAATATAGAATCCCATATGTAAATAAAGACCTTGAACACCTGAGGAAACCAAGGAAATAATGTTCGTGACTAAATGCACTTTTCTCATTTGTCCTAATCGAGGCTAAGGTTGTACAGGATATTTGAATTTTTCTGTATCTGTATTCAGTTCCCTGGGAAGCCCTACAAAAGTGTTTCCTAATCTGATCCTCGGGGACCCACAGTCGATCCATGTTTTTGCTCCCTCCCAGCTCCTTGCCAGACAGTCCGCAAGACATGGGCTGTCTGTGGGTCCCTAAGGGCCGGATTGGGAAACTCTGCCCTACACAATCTATATTGTCCATCTGTGCTACCTACAAATGGCAACCAATCACCAAGCATCCTTCTCTGAGCCCCAGACAGGAGGACATTGGACTGGCCAGCTACCTCCGTGTCTGAGCCTACCATACTGTCACCCTGCACACCTAATCAGGTGGACGTTGTAGTGACATGTGCATGTGACACGACTGTCCATGATGTGGGAAGAGCTGAAGCAGCCCTATCTCCACAGCAGGGATGCCCCTACTTGGTTCTGCTTTAAATTATTAGTAATTACTGATAACTTTCCACCAAGAATGTTTCTCTCCTTCAGTGGCATTTTATCCAAATAAATGCAGAATTGGTCATTATAAATGTTTAAACTGCTGCTTTAATCCTTTATTAAATCAGGAGAAAATAGGAATGTGAGGTGACAATTCTGAAACTTTTTTCAAAAGTTTGTATTAAACATAAATACAGATATTTTGTCTTTTACTATATTTTCCTCATCTTTCTGCCTTTAGTTTTTGCCTTGTAATTTCTGAATTATTCTAACCCATAAATGACACCATACAGCTCCCAAAAACATTTTGATAAAATGGAATTCTTCTGAGATGACTTAAGTTCTTCACAACACTTCACTAAAAAATTGAATGTGTTTGTTCTGTGATATTTCAAGAAACAAACAGTAAATTGATAGCTCATTTTAAAAGGGCTAAATTGTGGATTGTGTTACAGGTACAATGTCACCTGCTTCATTAATTTATTCATGTATCTGAACAGAAGATTAAACTCAGTAAAACCTGATCATTTACGAGCTATGCCAAAATAAGAAAAAAAGAATTTGGACGTTCAATTACCAATGCTGTTCTAAAGTGCTGCTTGTGGATAGCCAATGGGAGCACAGCACTGGGCATGCTTAGCCAATGGGACCACAGTAAGAGGGGAAAGGGGGTGGGTCAGGGGTGTTGCACTTTTTACCGTGCCATTTCTCTGTGTCTGTTCTGAAAATGAGGTGATTTCTTGGAAACAGTTTTTGCACAGCGAAAGAGAGATTATCTAGTATTTTTTTGTCCGATAGTCATATTCATGTTGTGCAAGAGTTCGGAACCCAGTCACCAGGCTGGTGACATAAGCACAACAGTGTAAATCTTTATGGCTGTCCTTTTTTTACATAGCTCTACCTAATACAGCATCTGATCTATTTGAGGAAAAAACTCCGAGTCCCTCCCCACTTCCTAATTGCTGTCCTCATCACTGACGGAGTTGTGTGGCCTTGGTTGTTGGGGCTTCAGCATCTCTAAGTCGGCGGCTTCCAGGGCAGTCATCTGTCCATCAGCTGTCAGTTTCATGGGCTGGATCACATGACCTCTGCAAACATAACGTCACAACTTGATTAAGTTGTGTATTAAGTCATGTAAGCCTGAATCTAGCCAGATTATGTCTATTCTAAGCAATTTTACATTTTCAGAACACCACAGAATGCTCGCATGGCCACCATGAAAGGAAAACATAGGCTTTTGGGTTCCACTGTCCTCAGTGCTCTGACCTCTGGTGTCCAGAGAGGGAACTGCGTCAAGCAGATGGCCTATTTTTCACACTGCAGTTCACATGACAGTTCACATGATCTAGAGAGGAGCCCAGCAGCAACTTAGGGAGTGTTATTTTTCTTTCCCTCCTGGTGACCGGACACTGTCAAGCCCACGAGTCTGTAGGAAGGCCCTGAGAAGCCCCCCCCCCTCCGAGGAAGCTGGGAATGCAGCACTGCCAGGAAACAAGCGTGACAACTGAAGCGTTAGGGCTGAAAAAGACCTGCCGCACTGGCTGAGCCACTTGGGGGCACATAAATCAAGGCACACAGAGTTGTACTTACGTCTCCTTGCAGAAATGCATGCGGGTATTTTTAGCAGTTAGAAGCCTGGAGCCCACAGAGTTGGTGTATGGAAGGGGAGGGGGCGGGTTTGTGTGCATGTGCTGTTTAAGGCCCTCTCAGCCGCAGCCCGTCGATTGGCTCTTACCAAGAGGCAGGGCACAGGCCATGAAGGGATGCCTGTGTGCCTGTTGGCATGCTGCAGCTCTTTGTGGCACCGCCCGTAAGCCTAGAGCATGTGTCCTTATCGCACTGGCATGGACTGGCAGTCAGCCAATAACCCTAAAGACACTGCCCCTAGTGTTCGGAGGATGAATGGCTACTGAATAGTCAGAATGTGGATAAATCATTGAAAGTGTAATAAGTGCTGTTATTGTCATGAGGGTCATGTGTTTCTGGACACCACACAGAATTCATGGATGTCTCAAATTGTGCCCAGGTGATTAAAAATGACCTAAATAACAGGTTGACCAATAACTGAAAATTAAAGTTTGTCTGTCGAATCAGAAAGGAAGCCAAAAATGGCGAGTCCATATGGTTGGGCTGCCCTGGGGTTGGACGTGTCCTCTCACCTGGACAGCTTGTCAAACATCTTCACTAGTTTCATGGCCTCCAGCTCCTTCTGCTCCTCCGTCATGCCCTCCATAGGGTTCGGCTGCTCGTCCTCCACGCGCCCGGTCACAGGGTTTATGCTGACGGGGAAGGAGGATGATGTCATGGCAGGAACCTCCAGGATCCAACACTATCTCCTGGATGTACAGTGACCACCCCTGACCCACCACCCCAAACCTTACACACACATGATGTGATGTCACTCACTGGGGTTTGGCCTCCCTGTACTCCTCCGTGTCACTGTCCTCGTCCTCAGAGTAATGGGTGGGGTTCCTTCCACCTCGCATCAAGCCCCGAGCTGCCAGCAGTCCAGCTGCATTGCCGTAGCCCGTGTACTTGATGAACCGAGATACTACAGTGGGGATGGGGGGGGGAATCCAACACACAACTGAGTAAAAAGTGCCACAACACAGAACTGGGAAATGGTCATTTATGTTATGTATCCCATAATACATATCACATATCAGAGCAACTGTTATCATTTTACCCACTTACAAAACCGAGTTGTTTTACAATAATTTGAAACCGCAGACCCCTCTGGAATTTAATCCGACATCATTGTCCATGTTCTTCAAACTGAACTGTGCAATAATCTGCCTAAGTTGGCTGATGGGAAGGCATAGAGCCCCTCCCAGGCAGCACAGGGTCCAAGGCTGGGGTGCCGGTCCATCACAGGCCACACACTACGGATAATTTAGAGGTGTCATTTCGTGTAGTTCATATCTTTGGACTATAGGAGGAGGTTGGAGTATGCAAAGCATCATGGGAAAAGCATCACCACACACACAGTAGGAGTCAAACCCTGGAGGTTACAGTGCTGTCCACTCTCAGAACCTGGCCGTGTCAGTTACAAAATGCATTTTGTGTGTGACAGAAAACCAGTTCTTTTCTAAACTGGAAGAGGTGTCACCGTTGCCATGCGACCGCGAGTCCTGAACCAAGGCGGCGCCTGCGTACCGCTCTCCTTGCAGAGCACAAAGAGGAACTCGGCGGCACAGTGCTTGACGTCGGTGTCAATGTGGGTCATCAGACGCACCAGCTTGTTACGCAGAGCGTTGCCCACCTCAGGCCGGTTCTTGACATCGCGCAGTGGGGGCAGCACCTGCTCACATGCACGGTCCCACAAGAAAAACAGGCATACTCGCAATAGCACGCCGTATCCACTCACAGCCAGATACACAGTGTAGGTGGGGGATAGTGTAAGAGGCCCCACCTTCATCCTCAGGAACTTCCTGGTCTCTCTGTGGATGCGGGCACTCTCTGTCAGGAGATTCAAGGAAGGTAGAAGGGTCTCTTTCAGCTTTTTTCCCTGGAGATAAAACATACATCACAAAAAATACATTTTATGATCTGCTGCAGAAAATGGCAGAAATGGCCAACTCATAGCCAGTGGCTTAAGCTCTGATGGTGGTGATCATACACCAGTCTCCTGAAGTTGTACCTACTTGTTCCTAGTTTTATGCTCCAGTCTTTGAATGGAAACTGTCAGCAGCCCTGCGGCCAATGTGACTGTCTTAGCTTGTCTACAGTGTCCCCAACTTCAGTCAGATGGCTGGCATGAGATTTTCAATTCAGGCAGGTCTGCACACACATTTACATGTCTGTAACAGTTTTATTACCTTGTAAATAGTCTGTAGGGTTTGCAAACTACCCCCAGTGCTTTTGATATAACAAATTTTACATTTATAATGGAATAATATAGTTATGACATAAGATTTTATGACTGAGAGAGAGAATCTGAAAGCCTGAGTGTCTCGCCAGACGCGTGACAGCAACCATAAATCTACCACCCTGCTTTGGTAACATGGCCAGCTGTGATCTACCTGGGCAATCCCCTTAGGGCGTTAAGGAATCTTTCATAATACATTTGAAAACAACAACATACACCCTAGCTCCTAACCCACCAGCACCTTGCAGGTGTCTGCACAGATAAATAACTAAAAGTACCTCTCTAAGGATTGGGGAGATGGTGATAGCAATACTGAAAATGGAGACAGTGTTGTAATAAGCATATTACCAAAGTACTGTGACTTAATGGGTCATGCAATCAGACTAGAGTGCACTAATCCCTGAGGGCCTTACCAGGGCTGCCAACTTGCTTGCATTTGGCGTGACACTCCTGCTTTCAGACACTCACACTCACGTAAGAAATCTTAAAGCAAATCTATATTATTCCATTATAAACCTAAAATTAGCTACACCAAAAGCATTGGAATAATTTGCAAACCCTACAACTAGGTAATAAAACTGTTACATACCTGTACATTCATGCGCTAGTGTGTGCAAACTTGTCTCAAATTGAATATCTCACCCCAGCCAGCTGACCAAAATCGGAAGCCTGGCCTTTTGGTTACGACAGACTCGCTAGTCATGTACAGAGAGCCTCCAGCGAATCCGGACTCCGATGATGCTCCGATCCCCGATGATGCTCACCCGGTCCAGCCTCTTCTCCATGAACTCCAGTAGCATGTTGACGGTATCCATGTTGACGCCCATGTACTCGATGGAACCCTGCTGCACCTTGGGAATGAGTAGCACATCCAAACAAGGTAGTGGCAGGTTCCCCAGGAGGTTCACCGTGTGGCTGTGAAGGGGGACGGAGACGAGGTTGGACTTCAACAAGGTCACACACGATGGCCGCTGGCATTGCATGTTTGGCTCAGGCCAACTTAATCCAACAAGGCATCTCCACTGGCTAATTTTTTAGGTTATTACCATGAAGTAAATGGCCGGTGAGTCAGTCTTTGTAAATGTCTAGGGATCTTTTATTTTTATAGATCACATTTGAGGAACTGCAGAAAGCATTTTTATCCAGTTTCTTTAAATCAACTTTGTGTTTTCTGCTCTGAGATTCAGTACAAATGATGATTTAATATAGAAAATATCTATCTTCATACCAGTTGATAGAAATGTCATCAGACTAAATTGATAATATTTGTGAAAGGTTTTAGGTGAACATAATATAGTTAATTTATAATTGAATTCCGAGATATTCTAGACCGATCAACAAATGTGTGAAATGGGTCTTGGTGTTAAAGACAAGCGGCACGAATACAGCGAGGACAGAAAAGCCACAGCACTGGATTCCGTTGACTCACTATGTGTTGACTCACTCCTTCATCGCTTGGCAAACAGGAAATAATGCAAAGCTGTCGGTGAGGGATTGTGGGCCCCCCTCAGCGGTGCTGACGACGCGGTTCCTCAGCACGACCGAAACCCCAGCCAAATCTGTGTGCTCTTTATAACGGCAATCATATTTCGATTGGGAATATTCCCTTTGAGACTGCATAATAGAGTCTCGCGAGCAAATCTCCATAGACATCCAATTTCCTCCGTTCCAATTTTCAGGAAAGACAAACGCTATAAATGGTGACAAATTGCTCCCTTTATAAGAAACCCCACAATGGCGGTAAGTGTGGCTGTCGCATCAGTGAATCCCCCACCTATGTAAGTCCTCGGTGCGGTCCTCCCCGTCAGCTGAGCTCATCAGGCAGTGTCTGAGGATGGCTCCAAGGTGCCTGTACGTGGCCGCTTCCTCCTACCAAGGAAATGAAGAACCAAAAACATAATCAGAAGTACAATGTAGGAGAAGATCCCCACAGTGTGGTATTTTATACACAATGGGCAGAAGGATGCTACCGTACGAGTCTCACCTCGTCTACCTTGCGGCGGTTGGTGTCGTAGGTGATGTTGAAGAGAATCTTGAGGATCTCCATCGTCCGCTCTGTCTCCTCTCGGCCGAGCAATGGGGGCGGGATCCCTTCCTCTGCATCGGCCCGTGCCACCTCGAAGGTATCCACCCAGCGCAGGCCCAGCGTGGCATCCAGGGCATCCGCCAGGAGGCTGACCCCTCGCAGCTCGCGGGCCAGCTGAACACGGGCATCCACACGGAGAGCCGTAAGCAGGAAGGTCAGCCGGAGGTCGAAGAAGCGTACCTCGTGGCTCCACTCCCGCCCGCGACACTGCTTCAGCCGCTCAGCCAGGCTGCCCATCAGGCCCAGCTGGGCTCCGGCCTCCTGTGCCGCCTCGCTGTTGAAGACCACGTTACACAGGCACTTGAGAGCCTCCACGATCACGTCCAGGTCGGGGATCTCGAGTGTGGCGCCCTCGCTGTGCGCGAGCCCTGCGTGGCGACTCAGCGTCTGGATCGCGCCTCTCGTGACAAAAGGCCCCAGACTGTTCTTATCCCGCGACAGGATGCGGATGGTCTCCAGGCAGGCCAGCTGGCAGGACGGCTGCAGGTCCCTCCCCAGGAAGCACAGGACCAGCTCCCCCAGCCGCTGAGGGCACAAGCACAGTGGTAACCATCCCCCTCATCCCTACTACCAACACAAGTGAAGTGGAGAAGAGCTAAGTAGAGATGGCAGGAGTCCGGGCAAAGACCTTGTTTTTAAATGGCTCAGATCGATGTCAGATCGATGCTTAGGGACAAAGAGCTTTCAGTGATAATGTCCCACAGCCACAGCAGTTGTACCTGGGGGTGATGTGCTATTTAAAGACTCGATCATGAAAGCACCTAGTGACAAATTCATGTGGACAGTGCCCACTGCACTGGCTTTAAGGTTTAAAGTTTAGTCTGGGTAGATCTTTGACTGTTAAGAATATGGAGAAAGTAAGACAGACCGTCTCAATGGCCTACAGAAGTGATTCACTTAATAAGAGCATCTTATACAATCTGTTCTAAATCTTAAAGCTCTATCATTCTTTATGCTGAGCTTCTAACTTCCTTCCAAACCAGCAGTACCCATGCCACATCAGTATTGCTTCTTTGCTTTGCTGGATGAGACTGGATGATGAAATTTCTGTACATTCTCACCTTCTCAGTGCTGATCCTAAGCACCGATCGGCTAAGAGTGAAAACTGGTGTAATGCTGTGAATATCAAAACACCAAGCCTTGTCATTTTTGAGTTCTCTCAAAGGCTGTTGCAATTGTTGCAAAAAAGACAATTAGCTTCTAGAAGGGTACTGTGGGCAGGACCATTGGATTGATGAAGTGGCCACAAATTTAGCTCTGTGATTAGTAAACAGACTGCCTGAAGCTTCAGAAGGGTTTTTTGGCAACTGTTTCCACCATGACTGAGGAAGGAGACAGGATGTGCTTTGAAATCCAAGAAAATCTAAACCTTGGTCTGTCTTTCTCTTCTTTTTAGGCTAACTTGTATCGTCGCTGTATGGGACTGAAGATGGCAGAACAGTTAACTACTCTTGTTCCAGATAAAGCTCTGCTGCAGGAAATTTCAGCAAAGCATTTATAATGAATGACGTCAGTAAAATGTGCAACTCAATAAAGACTGTAAGTTGTTTTGTGGGGACACAATGTCTGCACTTATCTTGTATTGCAAAGATCAGTCATTTTTCTTGTGGTCACACTAAGCACATGCGGAACAGAGGAGCAGATATCGATTGGAGGGTTATTTGTAGTAAATTAGAATTTACATTTCTCCTTTGCTCAATTACACACCTGTCATCTGTGGATTCTGTTATAATTGATGTTTGTGGAAGTGTTATTCCAAGCCATAGAAGACACAATACCACAGAGAACAATACAACAGGTATAGAGAATAAAATGCTAGGACATCCAGCTCTGTTTGGCTCTTTGTAAATCATTGATGTCATTCCAGAAAAGCCAGGCAAGAAGCCAGAAATGACTTGTGGGGCATCCAGGTTCCCTACTGATGTAAACCCAAAGCAAGCCAGGTCTGCTAAGCTGCTTTGCTTAAACTCCTAGATTAGGGAGACCAAGTAGACAGTATCCTGTCTTTGGTTAACATAGTAATCATTTCGTTCATCCTCTGGATTTTAGTGCAGAGAGGAATTAAAAACTGCAGATGAATGACAATCATTCAGTGCGGGTGACAGTAGCTGACGGGCCGAATGTGTCATGAGTAGATTTTGATACAGGTGCTGAAAATGAAAGAGTGGTTCGCTCCTTATGTGTTAACAGAAATCAGCTAAATCTTTTGCTAGCTACAGAGGAAACGTACTCCAATTATGTTTTGCTAATGAAAATACCCTGAAACAAAATTTAACAATTCCATTGTGTAAAGACGCATTATAAAACTTCCATGGAGCCTATAAATAGATTAGCTTGGACTATTTGAAACACATAAAATGTAACTTAAACCTAGGGCTTATTCATTTTGCTGTGTAATAAAACCCTCTGGTTCTTATTCACAATTTCAAAAAAGCCAATTCTGGTCAGTATTCAGTATTAGATTTTGAATGATTCGCCGTTTTCTCACTGAAAGTACACACTCGCTGTCATTCTGGAATAAGCCTTGGGTTTTACAGCCATGCTGAACTACATTCTACATTTATACCTCTTGCAACTGGCCATCCTAACACAAAGGCAGGCAAGAAAGGGGTAAAGATGAGAAGAGAATTAAAAAAGAATCAACAGTTGAAACCATTGATAGTTATTACAGTACTCATTTTAAAAACATATTTGTAAACCCTTATTTGATTATGATTTCTACAAGAAGTGCGAACATGTGCAGGACTCTCTAGTCCTGTCCATCTTATAACATTTCATGTTCCTGCAGTTATAAAATATGATGTGTTTCAGACTGACTTAAACTCAGAACCTGTTTCTCTGGAAACAGGCTTAATGGCCAAATTCTCTTTTCCAAGAGTACTGATGCTGTAAATGAAATACGTTGCTTGCACATAAATGCAAATTTCGATGAATATATCCATACCTCTCTCTCTTCTTGTTCGGTAGTGTTAAACATGAAGCACTGGCTTTTCTAAAAGAGACACACAAAAAGAGAAAACCATATGTCAGTAAATTGCTGCTTGTTTGTGGATTAAACCATTAAGTCAGGTTATTTAATGGGAAGTTTTGCCGTTATATTGGTAATTAATGGGCTCGTCACTTTTGTCCCTGAGCAAACAGGAAATGGTGTGTGAGTCAGAAAAATACTTGGAGGCCACAGACTGAGTAACCTCCTAATGAACATTGGCTTGTCTCATTGCATAGTCCTTGACTATTCAGGGAGGTTTCTATAAAAGAGGCATCAGTTGGATCCCAGCAGCGTCCAAAATTTGATAAAACCATTCACCTGACAGGACGCTCGTGATGAAAAAGCTCACTTACTGGGCTAAAACGGGTGACGGTCAGACATGCAGGATTTAGTAGGACCCGAGGAATTATTTGTGCTGATCGTTCAGCTTAATCCAATTGTGGTGACACCACACACTCAAAGGCACATGCACAGACACATGGATGAAAAGACAGATGGATGGCCCCAGTGACATCAAGTTTCAGACAGAGTCATTTCTCTCTGTTGGTAGATACAGGATTTCCAAGGATGAAGCTCGCAATGGTTTGCAACCATAAAGGTGCCCATCCATTATAGCACAGATAAGATCAATTTCTTTGGAATATTCCTTTTAATTAAAAGTTAAAATAATTTAAAATTAGATTTTCATAGTACAACATGCCACTAAAAATATTTTATTATTCCCATGTGCAAAACATATCCACCATCCTCATGATACTGCTGCAAATTAACTAGGAGTCATTAGAATGACAATTTCTTGAACTGCTTTTCCCGTTATTACAGCTATTAATCAAAGAGTTGGAAACCGAGTTAATCAAAGGATACGGTATAGTAAGAGTATGGTAACAGTACGCTACTCATTTATAGACGAAGATTGTCATCAAGACACCGCTGCTGTAGCCTGTACCGCCACAGTAACAAGTAGAGTTTAGATTATAAACATTATACTATAGATAATAATTTTAAAAAAACATGTCCTGCTGTACTGAATATTTACTAACGCACATAACGTGCCGTATCGTCGTTCAACAAGTTACATCGATTCTACTCTAAAAACCTTTATGCGGCTTCGCTAGAATTAATTTTTTACAATAACGCGGCACAAAAATACATAGGCTATTGACACGACTGTTAGCCTACGTGTAGTTATTACAGTTCTGTTCATTTCAATAAACATCGTTGTGTTACATGACAGACCTGATAACTACATCATCTATAGTTTATTATAGGCTATATAATGCATCTACCCTTGCGTTGAAGGCTAAAACCGGCAGGGAAACAGCTGTTGGCGAAGGCAAGAAGAAGGAGAGAGAAAAAACTCAGAATATAAACACAATGTCTCTTACATTAATGATCAGACATTGTGCAAAACATGTTTACATGTAGCGCATGATATGCAGCTGCGATGACATGTTGCTTAATGTAGAATTAACAAATAACGCGGTATCCCTGTGGTTCATATGTTTTGGCGACATAATTCTTTTAATGAAGACTACTTTTCGTTTAATGTTAATTTTGGATCAGTATGATGTTGGAACTTAATACGCAAATTTCTTTGTAATTAATCTGCTTTTCTTAGTTGCTGCAAGATTTGTATATATGTATATATAATTCTCTACAGTGTATTTATTTATGGTAATTTATAACCTACATGAATTTTAAACACAATATAATTAATTGCAAGTTAATAACGCACATTTACCTCCTTATTATACGCCTGCAATGCCATCAATGCGGCATCTTGCTCGCCAGTTTTCATCTTCTCTATAATGGTATTTAAGTCCATTTTCATTGCTCTGTCTCAGATTCAGCCCTTTTCCCCAGCTCGATCTAAATCTTGCAAGATCCCAAAGCAATAATACGATTCGCTTATCTTCACTCTTCGGCTCTGATCCATGGAACTCAAAAGCTCTGGGATGATGAGATTAGTGGGGTTTTACAGAGGTGCATTCTGGGAGATGAAGTTTTCCTTATGTCTTAACGTTTCCAGTACCAGGACGTTTCTCAATAACGCCGTTTTTTTTCCGCATAGATCAGAAGATCCATTTGATATGTTCACCACACGCCCAAAAAAGATAATTGAAAACGAGCCTTTAGACTTAAAAACTATGAGCAATGGCTTGCATTCAAATGACTTCTTATACACACCTATAACGTTTTTAGTGTTACATAATACAATATTACTTACAAGCAATGGAAATGTTTTACATGCCATTATTTCACTGGCATTAAAAACTTGACACTCACTG
>JAODJW010000019.1:5002483-5015572 GCA_026777045.1 Hyperopisus bebe
AGTCCTAAAACGTTTAAATACAGTCCTGATGTGCCCACCATGTGACCGTTGTGACCATGAATGAAGCACCGTCATGCACCGCATAGCGACGTTTCGGACCGCATACATGAGGGTGCTCCTATACGATTATAAAAAAAAAATCATAATTCGTAATAATACTGTAATTGATAATAAACAGCTATGTTACTGGTTTATGTGTTTACTATAGTGTAGTTTTTTTTTTTTAGAGTGTACTCTTGCCACTTACTAAAAAGAAACTGCTTTAAAACAAACTGCTGGATTAAAGCGGAAACCAAGCGCCGTAAAATGCTTCTTCAGAACATGAGCGCGATTTGCGTAAACGAAGGACGAATGAACAGCATGATTGACAGGCTTGTGGGGTGACGTAGGGTAGGCCATGTTGGATGTGGGCAGGATTGGATGCCCAACCCCGCCCTCCCGCAGGCAGCAGCCAGAGGCTTCTCCCATTGGCTCACACCTTTAGGACCTGGGTTTGAGTCTCCGCCCACAGTCCAAAAACATGCTGAATTGGAGTTGGCCATAGGTGTGTGTGTGTGTGTGTCTGTGTCTGTGTGTGTGTGTCTGTGCGTGTGTCCGTGTGCGCTCTGCAGTGGGTTGGTGCCCCATCCTGGGTTGTTCCTTGCTTTGTGCCTGTAACATCTGGGATAGGTTCCGGACCCCCTTTGACCCTGCATTGCACAATCAGGTATAGAAAAGGGATGGACGGGCCTTAACTACATCTTTAAAAATAACTCACTTTTCGTTTTTAGAGCAATAGCAACTTGCTTATCTCTCTAGCATTTTCATATTTCTAAAAGCATTTAATTACCGTTGAAATGTCACTGAAATGGCACCACAGAACAACTACTTAGAAGTCAAAATTGATTGCAGTGACACCCCTCTTACCTACAAGACCTGCAGTGCAGGTGGAGCAAATGATTCGGGGTTTGTCCAAATGTTCTGGTGAAACCTTTTAACGGTCAGTCTGTCTGAAGAAAACATTCTTAGAGTGAAGCACATCACGTTATACAATGACATTCCCAGTGAAGACTATGTTCCTGTTTGTTGCGGGTACATTGTCCATACAGGGACTCATCAGAGTGTGTGCTTGAGGATGCAGGTATTTATTGTACTTAGTAAATATGGTGTGGGGACTGTTGACCTTCACTTTTGTTCCAGGAGTGCTGAATTCTGCTGTTAAATGCTAAGTAATGCTAAAGCAGCGTTCCCTGGTCATTTTCAGCTTTTGTATGCACATGAGAGCAGGGATTTCAGTGTGCCTCTGAGTGTCTCTCTTCCAGTCAGACTGACACTCCTGCTGTTTTCATCTCCCCCCCCCCGCCTCCCAGTCGCCGTGTCTCCCCTGGGCCTCCTTGACATCGTTCTGTAGGGTGGTTGGGATGTGTATGTGGCTTTCTGCAGCCTTTTATTTCCAATCCCACTGCGCTCACGCAGAAGATGGAGAGATCTGCACTGGATTTCGGAGGTGCCTGATTAACGCCGTCGGCCTGCAGAGGTGTCCCTGTCCTCGGCACCGTTTTCAGACTTTGTGTCCTGATTGCGTCGTGTTTCATTTGAAGATGTCGAGCTGGAGTAAGAGAGCAGAGCCCCAGAAGATGCAGAACGTGTTGTTCAGGCCTTAGCTGGGCAGCTATTGTTGTTGCAACCATACTGTTCATCAAAAATTTCAGTGCTTCGTAGACAGTATATCAACATGAATTGAAGTGAACAGATTTGAACTCTCCCTGCACTGTAAACAAAAGGAATAGTAGCTTGAATAAACCGAATAATCGGCCCTCTGCTGATCCCAGTGTGAGACAGTGCTTCGCTTTCCCTTCCACAGTCCTGACATCCCTACCGGCGCTGGCTGTGGCCCCCCAGCCAGTCCAGGCCAAAGCTCCCTCCCCCGGTCTGCCCGGCGGGCTGGAGACAGGGGAACAGCGCACCTGGCTGTACCTGGAGGAGATAGCCAACAGCCTGCTGAGCAGCGTGCAGCAGCTGAAAGCTCTGATCGACCACGCCAAGCAGGCCAGCCAGGCCGGCCAGGAAGCCCTCGTGACTCAGGACAAGGCATCTTGTGAAAGGAAGGAGGTAAGGGCAGATTTATTTAATTGTGACTTGAATTCAATGGCAATACCAATAGCAATTTATTTATATAGCACATTTACAACAGTAACCATGGTGTCGTACCCAAAGTGCTTCACAATCAGTAACATAAAAAATTAAATTAAACCACAGCAATAAACAGCAATGAAAACACCACTGTGATACAATTAAAAAGAAAATGCCTAAAATAAAATAAAAACCCAGAGCATAACAGAAGCACGATGTCGTCAAGACGGAGCAGCATCCATATCATTGAAGATCACAAAAGGCTGTAGAGTAAAAGTCAGTCTTTAATTTGGTTTTAAAGAGTTTTCTTGTTTCCTTGTTGAACTTGGGACGGGAGTTCCATAATTGAGATGCAACAGCCACAAATGCCTGTTTTCCTCTGTTTTTCACTTAGTTCGCTAACAATCTAACGATCAGTAAATTACGATAAGACCAGATACCCTGTAGCAGCTATACCTTATTTCCCTGTTCATCCTTTCCAATTTTTTGCTATATGTTTACTTACGCTGCCAACCTGTATCATCTCTGTGCATGTCTCTAAGTGTTATGCTTTCTCTCTCTCTTTCTCTCTCTCTTCCCATCTCCCTCTCTCTCTGCAGTCTTTCCCAGGTCAGCTATCCTTCCAGCATGCAGATGACCCCGAGGGGAAAACCACAGAGATCATCATAAAGGTACAAGCAGCCGCCACAGGCTACAGGTCTCTTTACTCTGTCTCTGAATTTCTGGATGGCTTTAGCCATTGAGTGAGTAATTCTCGGTGCCCCTGAAGTTAGGCAGATTGTTTTCGATGCGTGAGATGAGCCTTGGAGGAACAGGACACCTCACCTCGTCTTGATGATGAACACACCTTACAGCAGATCTGTTGCTTTGGGGGAAAAAATATCCGCTATGACAGTCGTCACATGCTTTGCCCCACGGAGATCTTTGGGAACAACACTGTTGTGACACATTTTAGCTCTGCCCTGTTAATGACTCAGTGTCAGGAAAAATCTGTGAGTGGAAATGATCTTATGAAGGCCTTGATATATATGTCTATGTGAGGCATCAGGGGCGCGATTGGCTAAGGTAATTGCTTGTTGTAATCAGCATGAGGGTATTTGTTCAGAAATCTCGTTTGTTTTACTGAACACTGCTGGTGATTAGAGCTCCCGTGGGCTCGGCATGCTAACATGCCAACTTGGATTTTTGACGTAATCATGGATTTGTTGCCATAAAGTGGTTTTGTTTTCTTAGTGGCTCTGGCAGACTTGGAAGGAAGGTTGCATTATTGTTGCCTGTGGAATTATGGCTAGGTCAGGGAGGGGACCCTGATATAATCATTCTGTCTTTGGGGTGGTAGTGGCCCCAGACATGTGTTGGAGTGGAATAATAAGCTTGAAACACATGACTGCCCTGCTTCCCAGTTATGCCTGTCATTGTCACCAAGGGAACCCAGCCGACGTGAGGGCTAGCTAACTTCATGCAAAAGAGAGCATCTGGAGCTGACGGCATCGCCTGGCTTAGTAACGAGTTATTTAATTGTATTTTTGGCAACTGCAGCAAATGTGCGTCAACTGCGGAAGGGAGGCCATGAGTGAATGCACTGGCTGCCGGAAGGTCAACTACTGCTCCACATTCTGCCAGAGAAAGGTAAGTGCAAGCTGAACAGATACAGGGGACATTTTGTAGGGCATGACTCCAAATGTCAACCATGGAGGTGTGAGCATACATTTATAGTCAGAACTTGTTTCCATAAATACCTAACTTAAAAATGATGGGATAGCATGACCGTCTCGGAATAGTCATAATAATTAGCAGTTTTAATCAGTTAAGTACAGCATGGGCAGAGGTGGAGATTTCAGATCCAGAGAGTATAAAAAGTCTCAGTCTCAGAGTACTCAGCTGGTTGGTTGACACAAAATCTTAGTGTGGATTTGTGCTCTCTGGACCCGAAATCTCTACCTCTGAGCATGGTTTCCATCTCAGTTTTGAGAACCCAAGGGGATGGTTTGGCATGACAATATGGCTAAGATGTTTTGGTATAAACTGAGATACTCATGACCTCAGGGTAAGGCTCAGTGTAGGGTAAGTCAGATCGGTCTGCGTGTTTTTCTGTTGTTGCATAGGAATCAAAGGTGCTATTGCTTTCTTCTTATTCCCATTCTGTGTTGGGTTTCCCAGGACTGGAAGGACCATCAGCTCTGCTGCCAGCCTGCTGCTGCTGTGTCTATCCAGGGGGAGGACCAGATGCCCCCAATGGACATGGAGAAGGTTAAGGTGTAACGTGCTGCTGAGGCACGTCGGCGCCCATGGCAACGTGCAACAGCTGACAGGCACGTGGCGAGCCACCGTCCTGATAAGCACACAGTCCTTTCTCTGTCCCGCTAGCAAAGACTTTGATGGAAACCCCGCATCTGGAGAGAAGATTACATCAGCCCTGTCAGATTTTGTTAGGTATAAATTTGCTCTCTTTTTGGGTGCAATGGAGGTAAGATAAAGTTCATTGCCATCTGGGTCGGTATGCTGGATGATTGCCTCTCTTCATGAAACAGAAGTTTCCATATTTGACAAGCTCTGATTGGGTATCTGGAACCCATTTTTCCTGATCTTGAAGTTTTTTTTAAAAAAGCTTTACGCCTTTGCTGATTGTTGACTCTCACCCACTCGACCCTCGCGAAAAGGAAGCAGTTTTCTCATCCCCTGCACATATCGTAGCAGTACGACGCTATGACTCATATTCAGACAAATGTCCCAGACAAGCTGAGCATGGGCTGATCATCTGGAACACACTGCACTATTGATCAGAACACAAACAGGTCTCTGCCATCTGACAAGCAGAGAGAGCCAGTACGGGGCCTGTTTCTTGGAATTTACTTTGGAATTTGGAACATTATTTTTTTAATGTATTTATTTAAGTGAAATATATTTTCTACAGTTTATTGGGGAGTGATTAATCTTTGAGGTATGGCTCCTTGTGACCAGAATTGGTTTGTGGCTGTCTTGGGTCTTCTGTGTGTTCTTCTGTTGATCTGTTTGGAAAATCTACCAAAGAAGCATAGTGTTACGCTGAAAACAACGGAAGTGGTGAAAAGTGAGGAAAAAAACACAACTGACATTTATTAAAATTAAAGAAAGCCATGAGAAACATTCTTTGTGTGTGTGTGTGTGTGTGTGTGCGGGTTTGCATAGATCACATTTGTAGTAAAACCTGAAATTTCCCTACTTTTGGGGACATCTTTTGAGGTCCCCATTTGGAGAACTTCAGTTAATAAAAACCTGTGAATACAATCAAAAAAGTAAAAATGCCAAAAGTGTTGTATTTGGGTTGGTTTCTTATGGTTAAGGTTAGGGATGGGTAGAGGTTAAGGGTGTCGAGATTGGGATTATGGTTTTTCTCAAAGAAATGAATGGATGGTCCCCATTTAGATAGGAAGACCAACTGTGTGTGTGTGTGTGCGTGTGTGTGCGTGTGTGTGCGTGTGTGTATGTGTATGTGTGTGTGTGTAAGTCGAACTGAGAGTGTGAAAGCCTCATTGGTAAGTGTGTTAAATGCTTTCCACTGGGAAAATACTTCAAACGATCTGTGTGTATATGGACACGTGCACCAGATCAGCAAAAATGGGTATTCATTGGATAGAAGATGGACAACCCCACCTATCCAATCAGCTACTCCTTCTTTCCTGGTTGCCTGCTCAGAATAAACATGTATCAGTATGATCATCATAATGGACTGGACAGGCCCTATTAGCAGGCCTTCTTGAGGTGCTTTTGGTGTGCGCACCACACATGCTGTTCAAATTCTGGACTAACTCCTGAAGTGTTACATTTGGGCCAGCAGGGGTCCACTGTCACCCCATCCACTCAATTGTGTGCTGAAGTCTTGACTTCATCTCCCAGCCCAGCTTGGCTCCAGTGCTTTGCCACATCGAGCAGTCCCAGTATATGTATATTTTGGTCAATCTGTGCAGATTCAGAGGTCGCGCGGTTAATGCAAAACCGATACCTCAGCTTAATATGAACTTGCATTACATTAGCAATGTAAGTCAGGGGTAGGTAACCCTGATCCCAGAGTGCCGGTGTTCTATCCTACCTGATGAGTTACTATCTGGCTGAAATCAGGCGTGGTTCATCAGAGACCCCTGATCTAAATAAATGTTTTTGCCTGATTGCATTGTTTTCAGGACTGAAGGGTTTTGAGTAAAGTATTCTGACCTAATTCGGGGGGCCTGAATATGTGTCACTGCACATGGCCACCTTGACGCTTATGTGTAGCTCAATAAAAAAGAAAATCGTAGCCTATTAGAACTCGCCCTTGCATATACTGTATTACCGGGCTAAAAAAAGCTTTGGGAAAGTTTGTCATCTGACCTATTTATTTTTTGGGGGGTGGGGAATAGCCTATCCTTTTGAAAGACGAGAGCTGATTTCTGTTTCGGACTGCGAGTGTTGTCGCCTCAGTTCGTGTCTTCCCTGCTTTCTAATCTTGATTAGCTGTCAGAAGTTTGTCCCTCGACCAAAAATGAAATGAAACTACTGGTACGGTTGGGTTCAGAGGGTGTTGAAAGAAGCTCCCATCAAACCTGGACTGGATGAAGGGCACATATGAACAGGTTGTGGCTGGTAGCTGGGCACATTAAACTGGATCTGCCCTCCCTGGTTGGCATAGTGGCACAGTGGTTGGCACTGTTGGCAAACACTTCTATGGTCCAGGGTTAAAGTCTCTGCTGTTGCTCCATGCATGTGGAATTTGCTTGTTCTCCCTGTGTCGTCATGGATTTTCATCTAGATACTCCAGTTTCTGCCCCACAGGTTAAGGTGTATTGGAGTTCACACTGTAGGTGTGAATGGGGTATGAGTGCCCTGTGCTGGGTTATTGCCGGACTTGTGCCCGTAGCTTCCGGGTTATGCTCCAGACCCCTGTGATTTTGCGTATGTTAGCAGGTACAGAAAATGGATGGTTCTACCTAGCCTGTCAGTGTTCTTGTTGTATGCATAGTCATCTGAAGTTATAAAAGGGCAATGTCTTCTGGGTTCTTCAATGTCTTACTTGGAATGTCAAAGTATAGATGAAACCAGGCACTTCTGACTTTAAAACTTGTAGTACCTAGAGAAGAGAAGAGCCAAAGGTTTTCTGAGCTGGGGAGGTTGGATTTTTGTCTTTGATACCCTTTATCGCAAGTTCTTTTCATTGTCTCATCCCTGCAATCAATGGATTTGTTGTTTCAATACACCTGCAGCATTCTGATTAAATAAAGCTGTGCTTATAACACATACATTTAGAATGTAAAGAAAGTCGACTCATTGAGGTATCTAATTTTGATTAGACACCCAACTATAAAGGCCAATGGGTTTACAAACACAAAACATGCAGGTATAATTAATCGTGAATCCATTTTGTTCAGGTGAAAAGGCATGTCCCATCAAAAGTAGTCACTCCTGTCTTCTAGTGAATGAATATATATGTATAGAAAATATAATACAGACACCAGAGTCAAGGTTACTGTCTGATATTTATGTCCCCTGTTTGTATTTGTAAGTGCTTTTCAGAATGTTCAGTGTTTAAAAGCACAACTGGTCAATTGCATCTGTCTAGAGAAGATGAGATACTGGCTGGCATCGTCAGAGGTTGTTTGTCTGTCTGCATTAGTGGGGATGCTGACATTTATCACTAGAGAGTGGATTCTGTAATGAGTAGGTCTCTGTGGACATTTAAGCATCTGGCAAGATATTTGAAATATCTTCTCTTTTTCTCTCCAGCACAAGGTCAAAATAGCTCCTCACACCTTTGATGTAAAAAAAGATGCTAATCTGTAGTCTCTTCTTATTCCTCATGATGAGAAGTGAAAGTCATTATAATTACTTTAGTTTTGTTTGTTTCTTTTTTTTCCCCAGGAAAAGGTGATATTGAAGCTTTATGGTTTCAGCAGCCTAAATCAAGTTTCTGCACAGCTAGGATTAGGTGCACATTGTCACCATTCAACGCTTATCTGTAACCAGTCTCTGGATGAGCTGGCTCAGCTTTGTTACTCTAAAACAGGGGTGGCCAATCCTATCCAGAAAGGACCGTTGTATTTCCGGGTTTTCACTGCAACTCCCTAATTAGACTGCTAATTAGAGGACTGATTGGCTGCAGAGCCCTCACACCTGGGTTTGAACAGCTGTCCTAAATGTCCTTTGCGGATAAGATTGCCCACCCCTGCTTTAAAAGGTCTCCTGGACTAATGTAGTGGTTTTCAATCCTATTCCTGGCACCCCCCCCCCACCAAAATATTTTCATTCTAACCCTACCTTAGTCAGTCTTATATGGACTTTAATAAGCTAATAATGAATGTAGTGTGGTGTGTTGTGGCGTGGCGTGGCGTGGCGTGGTGGGGGGGACCAGGAACAGGATTGAGAACCACTGGGTTAATGTGTCAACACCATCAACCACAATTTTTCTTTGACCTTTACAATAAACCCGACTATTACGCATAGAATCTTAGAGGGATCTTGGGTGGGCAGGAGATCCTGTCTTCCGTATTTTCTATGTTGCTCACTGGCTCCTTGGGCTGATGTTCTTTCCTTTGGTCCATGTCTGTTGGCCCAACAAAGCAGTAAAAGATGACCTTCACCAGGAGAAGTTTTAACGATCGTTTAGTGTGACCTTACTTTGACCCACACTGTTCTGTATAATAAACGTGTTATACGTACTGAATAGAAAGTGGGTGGTGGAGATGAGATACAGGGCTGTCTCCTGACAGTTGGTCAGAGACTTCAGGGTTTTTAACTGTAATGGAAAATAACACACTCAGATTTGGTTTAAAGCCTCGTGAGGAATGATCCACCCTTCCTACCTGCTCCCATATAATTGCATTTTACAAGTTAGAAGTGGGATGAGGGTGTCCCCCCCCCGTGTCCTTGAGTTTGCTTCCATCCAAGTGGTGAAAATATAAAATGTGAGATATATATATCCCAGTAGGTGACGGCAAAGGAGGGGAGCTCCTATTGGAAGACCTGGAAGAAGCAGTCTGGCTGGCGACCAATAGAGACGGCCGGCGGAGTCACACAAGTAGCATGGTGCCGTGATCTGATTGCTATGATGATGCCGCTGGCACGGTAATAATGCTACCCCCAGCTGTAAGATGGGAAAATGTCTTATGTCTCATTTTCACATGAGTGCCGCATGCCTGTGCTGCCTGTGGTGAGCGGTAGGCTGCTACACAAGCTCAGGTGTTTGTGAGCAGAGATTAGCTGCTGGATGCTGTATGATAAGATGGTGCTTCTACTGGGTGTTTTTCAGTTCCATTCATCTTGCGGCTCTGCCAAGATCTTTTGTTTTTTTTCCCCCCAACTTCTGTTAGCCTAATTTGTGCTTCTGAGTAATTTGGTGGGAGCTATTTTTTTTTTGACGGGGGACACATTAGCATTTGAGAGGTCTTGCCAACAGCGCTTTACTGATTTTTTTTTAAACTAAGAGGTCCTAGAAAGATCAGGCACAAATGGTTTAGGACTTGAGGTGACTAAACTGTTGAGAACATTGTTTGTCATTTCTGTCATGTAAAATGTATCTGGTGCAGTTTAATTACAAAATGACTGTGCATCATGGGACCGTGTTTATGACCGATGACTGCTGTCTACTCTATGCCCCCCCAGCCTTATAAAATTCTACTCGTGCACTGTTCAGGTTTGTTAAATTCTTTTATTTAAAATATCAATTTTGATTCCAAAGTATTAACATAAAAAAACAGTAATGTTTTGTGTCACTAATGTACATTTGATTACACAGTGGAATGGGTTTCCTTGCTGGGAAAATTTCCACATATAGCATGGAGATTAGAAAAACTGCTGACAATGTCAATAGCCAGGAAAAAAAAAACAGTATCCATACAGTAATGCATGATTATTTTAAGAAGTACAAAATAACAATAAAAATATAACAGAATGATAGTGACTGTTTGTACAGTATAGATAAGTAATACAGTATGTTTTTATTGTGCTTTTCCCATCCAGTGACACAGATGTGGTTTAGCAGCAGCTAGGAATGAATTTACGGAAGAACTTCCTGAACTCCGTGTTGAAAACCGTGTAAATGACAGGGTTGATGGCGCTGTTGACGTAGCCCAACCAGGTGACGATGCTCATCAGGTGTGGAGAGATGTCACATGACTCACAAAGAGCTCGCATGGTGTGAACGACGAAGAAGGGTGTCCAGCAGAATAGGAAGGCACCTGGGATGAAAGGAAGGCATTATCAGCATAGGTATCCAATCAGCCTGCATTCCTTTGGGTTTCTTTCCAGCCTGAATCATCCCATTTTCAGAAAGGCAGAGGACATCACAGCATTTCCAGGGCTTATTTAACACTGAACCTGACTTGTGGTTGTCGGATTATCCTTGGATGTTCAGATTAGCCTAAAGAGTCTTTTACACTTTAATTGAAACCGTAACTGACCAGCATTTTTTGCCTGTTGCTATGATCTGCCCCAAGTATAATGTTATTTTCCCTCTCAGCCATAGTATTTCCTTTGTCTTCTAGAATAACATCACAGGAAACATTCTTTCAAAGGTAAAAGGTAAATCTGTCAATACAAATGCAAATGCAGGCTGAAGTTTCTATTTTCTTGAATTATGAGATTTTTACTCAGACAGCGTTTTCATTATGTGTTATAAACGTTCGAAGTAAATACAACGGACTTGAAATGGCTCCCAGCAGGAATTCAAAACTGGTAAACCTTCAGCTGCCTAGTATCTGTGGACATTGATCTACAAGTAAGTACACTCCTTGAAATAATTGTTTTAGTCATAATAAAGATGGTGTACGTGAATGGAAATGCAGTCAGGCAGGGAATTTTGTACACATGTCCATGCAGATTAGGAATCTGGCTTTTTCATGTGGTATCCCCTACCTTGGTGAATAATTGAAGAATGCTAATGGGTTTTCTATAAATACCAAGTAGAAAGGCTGAGATTAATGGATTAGAAAACCTGTTTAGTTTTGGGAAACACACCTCTCCTTGGAACAAGCATATTTCAGCCTAAAAAGGAAAGCTACAGCTGAAGAATGGGCGGAGCTGAATCACGAACAGAAATACCCCTTCATGTTTTATATGTGTCAAACAGACAAGCAACACTGGTTTTCCAGAAAAATAGGATTAAGCTTCGTTTTGAGTCTTCAAATCAAAATATACAGGCTCTACTTACTTAGATGAATGATATCATTGGTTCATAGACAATATCATAGTGCTCTTCGACTTACGATGGGGTTATGTTCTGATGAACCCATCTTAAGTGCAACGTATTGTAATTCGAATATGATTGTCAAAGAATGTTAGTAAATAAGTAAAAAAAGAATTATTGTCAATGGATAAGTAGATGGATGTCATCCATACCGCTTGTCTTATTCAGGGTCACAGGGGTCTGGACCCTATAGGCAGAAGGCAGCGACCAACCCAGGGTGGGGCACACTCACAATTTGGTAACGCCAATTCACCTCAGCCTGTTTTTGGACATTGGACTGTGGGGAAAACCCCACAATGACACGTGGAGAACATAAGAGACTCCACACACGTGGAGCCATGGCAGAGACTGAAACACTGGTCAGAGGTGTGAGGCAACAGTGCTAACCACTGTGCCACTAATTGATAATATATAAATGAATACAAATTTAAAACACTGTACGATACGTTAAACACTGTATGAGATGTTCACACTTGCGATCGCTATACTGAACTTGAAGCGTTGCTGCTTGGATGCTTGTACGCTTAAACTATGATGACTTGCATTCTTTTTATTATCTCCCTGCCATAAGTTTAAGACAAACGTTTCAGCACTAGGCCGGCATCTGGTTTTCAATTTCGGGCTATCAAATACGCTTATTGATTGATCACGTACTACAGGGGTTCTGAAGTTGTAACATCTTGAAGACTTTTGGTACTAGACTAGGTTCTAGGTGCAGGGAAGATCCTGTTAGCCAGAGCCACTCTGCCCTCGAGGTCTCCGACTCATCACTGCCATGCTTAATGAGATTTGGCTCGACACCACGTGGACCTCTTCGTGTAATGCCTGTAAACCATTATTAAACTGCTGCTGACGTACAAAAGTGGGGTGTGGGCGAGTGAGGCTGACAAGAAAAAAGCATTCAAAAACCTAACAAAATCCCAATGATGGACTACATGGCAGGACCGATGCCTGCCTTTCAGGTCTCCCTGTCCTTACTCTGAGCGCCTCCATTGAGGAAGCTGAATCAGACCCGCGAAACTCGTTATCACAGGATGTCGTTCCCCTTGCTTGAGTGACCTGCCGTCTGACGCAAGTAGCAAAAGGGGCACGCTTCCAAAAAAGAGAAACCAGGACACAGACAATGAGCTTAATTCTAAGTCAATTTCCCTTTGCTGCCAGTCGGTTAGGCCCGGACTCTGAATGGAAGAAGTTGTTGCTGAGTGCATATTTCCACAAAGATGCTGACAGATTTTCACCTGGCATTCATGCACAGACTCACAGTGGGTGTTTCTTCAGAAATTCGGCCCGGTTTAATCCGAGCGTTGATGTAATTCTAATTCACACCACCCTGAACTCCAGGTGAACTTGCGCTTTGCATTCCTGGTCCATCAAACTTTTCCAATTACATACACCATTGGTTGGCGCTGTGTTGACAGTGCAGCTGCTTCAGATTCCAGTTGATCAGATTCAAATCCTCTAATGGCACTGGAGGTGATAATGTGGCCCTAGCTGGCAGTAAGAAATGTCTGGAGCACATGCATAGCCTCTGACTGGGGTTACTAGATGGGGGACCTCAACTTGGAATGAATTACCAAAGTCCTTCCCTTTCATGTCACGCCTGCCTCCGTGCCATTGCTTCATCGCCTTGCTTAAATCTCTTTCCTGGTCCCATGTTCTGTTTATGTTCATATAAAGCACTGCCCATGTGTTGAATTTAGTGTGTGTGTGTGTGTGTGTGTGTGGATTGTGTGTGGTGTGTGTGTGGTGTGTGTGTGTGTGTGTGTGGGGGGGGGGGGGGGGTG
>JAODJW010000019.1:5015672-5033370 GCA_026777045.1 Hyperopisus bebe
GGGGGGCTGTAAACGTGGCTCTGAATTAATCAGCACAATTTCCCATCTCATCCCCCTTTAACCCTTCATTTACTGCAGGTGAGTGAACTTCAAGTGTGTCACTCTCTGGTACAGGTGGGGCAGCTGCATCATTAGCTTATCAGGTTGAGCAAGATGAGGACTAATCACAAATTTTCAGTTCCCATCAGCAGGAGGCGGCAGCCTTAAATTGCTGCTTAATTTGCTATTCAATTAGCATTCAAGCTGAAATGCCTTCGAAATTGAATATTGAGAAACGTGCCATGCCTTAGAAGTATGCAAAGAACCTTACATTCTGTACTTTTCTTGCCTTGACTATGCATTATGGAAATGTCTTTAAAGCTTAAATCGACTTTAGGCAAACCTTACGTAATAATTGGATTGCATCTGGGACTGGCCTTCGAAGCTTGTTAGCTTGGGCTTAGAGTACTCCATGCAACTATTTAGACCCATTTTCACCATGGTGATAATACACCAAAAAACTGACATCCTTTATTTAGAGAATATCAATGAGCTGAAATAAGAACTTTTACAATATATTTGTCCACTGCATGAAATGTCAGTGGGTTGATGTATTGGCCTGGTGCTGGTAGCACTTCACTGTTTGCAAAAGATATTATTCTAAAGGAGAAAGCCAGGTCTCAGCTGGTCAGCCAATCAGATAGTGCTTTGGGTGACATCGCCAAAGTCATATTTCACAGGGCGGGATCAGAATAAAAACAGAAGGATGTCTGGTAGCTTTCTGATTACGGCTATTTGGTTTTCCCTAGTATGCAAATATTCAGGCTCATGCAAATATTCAAGGTTATGACTTAATATTATACTGGGTCAGTCTTTTGACTAGTAAAAATCCAAAATGTTGCAGCCAATCAAATGCACATGTCATTTTTTTATTTGCAGACTGTAGATAAAAGATGACATTGACCTCTTGAGAACTGGCAACTCTTGCACAGACTGAGATAATACTGACTTAATGGATATCCAATTGTCTCTGTGATTATTAATATGACAGCCTCATTCCACATGGCAAAGCTGCTATTTCTAATGCTGATGATCTGCTGAGTTTCATTAGTGCAAAAATGGAGTCTCACTCACCTACTACAACAGGAAGAACCTTCATGGCCTTCCTCTCCCTACAGTTGATCTTAGCCCTTGTCTTTTTGGGAGGGGCCTTCACATACACGGAGTCCGGGAAGGCCACTGTCTGGACTGGCGTGCTCTTGTACCCTGCGGGGAACGGGGACCCCGGCTGCAAGTAGCACTCCCCGTCCTCAGCCTTAGTGTCCACCAGCTCGCGTTCAATGACAGGGGGCAGCGGCGGAGGCAGAGCCGCCAGGGGGGGCAAAGTGGCAGTGGCTGCCTGCTGCAGTTTGCGGCAGGCCAGGATGCTGTTCCGCAGCTTGGCCTTGCGTGCTTCCTCCCAGCGCCGAAGACCCCGGAACATTCCGCAGTACAGCAGCAGCATGATGGGACAGGGGATGAAGAAGGAGCAAACGGAGGAGTACACCACATAGTTGTTGTCCTCCAGCTGGCACCTGGAGGCGTCCCGGTGTGGCACGTTGTTGATGCCGAAGATGACGGGGGAAGCCACCGCCAGGGCCAGTATCCAGGTGGCCGAGAGCAGGATGATCTGCCGCTGGTCGATGTGCTTACGGTTGTAGGTGAGAGGAATAGATACCGCGATGAACCTGCCGACATGGAGAAAAGGAGGTTTACTGTGAGCTATGAATTAGTGGTCAGCATTTTGTATGGATAATGAATTTCCTTTTTTTGACACAGAAATGAGCTACAACACCGACACACATTTTGTATTCATCGTTGATGGGACTGTCCATTCATTTCTATGGGAAAAACCCTAATCCCAACAAGGACAACCGTAACCACATGTAAACGAACAAAATACAAGACTTTTGACATTTTTAGTTTTTTAATTGTAGTCACATATTTTCAATAAATTGCGCTTCCCCTGTAGTGACCATCACCCCTGTAGTGTCATAATAACAGGTTTTTAATGACATTGTAAGGACATTTTCGCACACACATACACTTGTTTTATATCTTTGTGGGGACCATCTATCCACACACACACACACACAATCAAATTAAGACAGTCATACTTGGTAAACCACTTTACAGTTGACATACAAGCCAGGCTTGATGTTAGAAGCACACTTTTCCATAAAAAATTTGTTCCCACTAAATTATTTGTTTTTTTAATCCCTTCTTAGTGACGTCCTCGGCTTGTTAATTATATGATGCTGGTGCACTATTAATCGCATAATTATGAATCATTATTCGTGCTCTGAGCAGAATGATCCATTTGTACCATCATGTCATGACCTCACGGCGTCGTCAGTGGACTGGTAAAGACACAGCAGCTATGCAGCATCACTGCCCCTCGTGTGAAATGGCAGCTATTGCTAATGACGTGCGTAATGTGCTGCTGTCCCATTTTGTATTTTTATTCTGCTCTTCTGGACTTTGCTGAAGAGGAGAAAATAAGTGGGCCCCTTCTGTTAGAAAGCGTGGCCATTTTTCATAATCACTTAACTGAACCCGCAACCATCTGGGCAGAGAGGTACAGAATAGAGGGAGGCAGCGTTTAGCTCCCGTGAGGATGTCCTTAATCAAGCACCAAAATGACAGCTTCTCCACAACGTTACAAAGAGAAACCCTTGTTGTCTTTCTGTGTCTGTCTTTTTTGAGATGGCTTGGAGGTTAATATTCAGAGAAAAGGCTTTAAAGTGTAAATAAAACACTCATTTTAGACATTAAGACATTTGCAAAGTGTTATTTTGACCCTTGTATTTGACCCTACTGACTTTCCCTTTTTGCCTAAAATACTTCCAGGAAAATACTTTTAAGGAGCTTTTGTGCTTTCCTATGACGTGGCTCTGCTAACAGCCTCAAAGGATTCTAGGAAGATTCTGCATGTAGCCAGAATCCAGTGCTTTTACCAGAACAAATGAATGAATGATGTGAATATGGCTGCAGTGTTATCTCCCTTGTGTCAGATGGCCTCTGCAACTAGTGAGGGTTTGAAATCCAAGGAGGGGAGGATTAGGCACTGCCTGGTGTCACATGTCCTTACAGCCATCCATCATTCATAGCCAGCTATCCAGTACAAATCTGGCTCTCGATTCCAAATCCAGGTCATGTTTTCAGTTCTCCCAGGTAGTTAGTTTAATAAGTACTGATTCTGATTGGCCAGAGCAGCTTCACACCTGGCTCACAGGTAAAGGAAGGCTGGAAAATTAGCAGTGCTACTGTGATTTGAATAGCCCTGCAGTACAGGGGCATGATGAGCATGGACCCTAAAACAGGAAACATGAGGCACTGTACACTGGACAGGACACCAGTCCATCACAGGGTCCACACAAACAACGAGCAATTTAGAGCAATGTTTCTCAAACCAGTCCTTGGTGGTCCATGTTTTTGCTCTCTCCCAATTCCCAGGGAGTAACACTGATTAGGAGTAACACTGTCACTTTTCTTGATTGCAGGGGAAAAACTGGAGTACCTAGGAAAAGCCACACAAACAGGGCCAGGGTGGGATTCAAACCTCCAGGACTAACCACTGCAATTGAAATTTCATATTAATCCCATCTGTCGTGGATGATTCCAAAGCCTCACTTCTCCCTCTTCATGAATCTCAAGCACTGTTGGGGTGGAAGATAGGTGGCAGGTCAAACAAAGATAATGGCTTATAAATTCAGAATCTAGGGCCCACCTGTCAACACTGATAGCACATAAGTTGAATATGGAGGCTGTGCACAACATCACATCCATCGTCATCAGTCCGTCGCAAATCACCATGTTCAAGGCCCAGACGCCACCCTGAAACTGCAGAAAGGAGAATCAGGCCGGTCCGAAGCACAGATGCAAGGGCTCCACATATCCTAGAATAGCTCCTTGTCCAATAAATCATTCTCTAGTATTTTTCTTAACTTTTTTGTAAGTGTACCTGTCCAAACAACTTCTGTTTCCACTGAGATACATTTGCAACAAATTTTAAGTGATGGTTCTGGTTCAAATCCTAAGAAAGATGTAACTATTCATTTGCCAAGTTAAGTTAAAGTTTAGATTTATTGTCATGTAGTGACAATATTGTTACAAGGAATGGTAACCAAAAAATAAAATAGAGCAACGTAATTAATTAAACAGTATTTACATTGTAATTATAGGTCTTAGCCCTTTGCCACTTCACCACTGTCTACCATCACAGTTTCCTATGTTGCCAGTAGTAAGCAGCTAAACGATCATTTCCAGGTATTGGAGAGGGGAAGCCAGAGTGTGTGGTGGGTGTGCAATACCCTTCCGCTTCGGATGGTCTATCTGGCCTGGCATTGTACTTGGAGACCCAGAATTTGGGACAAGTATCTGTTATGGGCTGTGATCTGGAGTGTGCGGGACCCACGTGGACTCAAGGGTTAGCTGCTGACCTATAATAGCAAAGCACATCTCCTTGTGTTATTTTATTTTTGTTGGCTAATTGTGTCTTTGTAGTTAGGAGATCATAATGCCAAATTCATTGCTACCCATTGATATAAATGTATAACAGTAACAATTAAATATTTGTATATAAAATTGTTACAAAAGCAAAAACACCTTTTTCTGATTGTAAATAAATACCCTTTTTAATTCCATTGCATCTTAAAAATGAACCAAAAGACTTCACAAGGCGTTAGAAAGGGTTTAACGTGTCAGCAAACGTATTTCAAACAATGGGTAGTACTCCAAACAGCTCAGTAGATTAAACAGCTATTATGACCACCGAAGTAAGTAGATAAGTGTCCGGAATTAGGGCGGCTAAGTCTGACGGACCGTGCGGTACAGCAGTTTATATGAGCCTGTGGTCCAACGTTTCAAATAAACGTGCTCAGTGCAAAGTTACTTCATCTCTGTTTTCTGACCGAGATGTTGATACGAATCACCATACCAACTTTGAGAGAATTTTCCAGTCTTCATTTCTCAGCCGTATTCTTGAGCACTAACATTCTCAAAGTGTTGGGGCTATAATACATTGTTTAACACTGATTAAAGTTAACAGACAGCCTTAATATTTTATGTATATAATTTGTAGCAGGGAAGCGCACTGGTTAGCACTGTTGTCGCACACAGGACTGGGGGTTCATATCCAGCAACTGCTCTGTGTGAGTGTCATTTGCATGTTCTTCCTGCGTGATCTGCAGTCCAAAAACATGCACTTCGGTGAATGGAGGTTTCTAAATTGCCCATCATATGTGTGCCCTGTGAAGGACTGGCATCCTGGCCAGGATATACCCCTTGTCTTGTACCTTGTGTCCTCTGAGACCCTGTACTGTATAAATGACAATAAGATAGATGCATAATTTGTGGTATTGCCTAAGGGATTTATCTAATTTATGTATTTACAATATCCTTGTTAATTGCACTGTGAATTCTTGTGTAGCATTGTGAACACATAAATACATTTTCATATCCTTATTTTTCTAGCCGTATGTATTCATAGAACTATAGTTAGTACAACAAAGAGCGCATATTTTTTCTCATTCCCAAGTGCCATTAAATTTACAAGACCTGGAAATTTGCTAGAGATTAGATGGGAAGTGGTCATAATTAACGGTCTAGCACTATGGCCAGTTGTAACATTAGTGTATGTTTCATACCATGACTTTCGGAAAAAACACAAGTAACCTTCCAAATTATACAGGACGACCGGGAAATAGCAGAAACTATCGTCTCCAGTTTGGTGCGTCCTTGATCAGACTTTTAATTCAATATTAATATACGCCTGCGTACCATCGGCGTCGCACAGACATATATAATAATACATAATATACAAGACAATGTTAAGATAGTATTTTTTGTCATGTACTCACCTCCGCATACACATAGAGTGGCAAAACCAGTATTGCCAACAGTAAGTCGGCAACGGCCAAACTGACTATGAAGTAGTTTGTTGTTGTTTTTAAAGCTTTTTCCGTGTATACACTAAGGCACACGAGCAGGTTCCCGCAAATGATCACGACAATGAGCAATGTCCCAAAGACCAGAGCGGGAAGATTATAGCCTGGGTCCGCCTGCTGCGCTGTGCTGTTGAAAGCGGAGAGGTTTTGGTGCATGTCTGCAGACGGCCGCCTTCGCACCGGCCGGAGGTCCAGTCCCCGCTCCGAGCGAAAGCGGATCCCTTGCGACGAGTTTTCATCTAGGGATATTTTCCAGAAAACCCCCAAGTGCTGGTCATCGACGAGTTTTCTTAAGACGACTGATTCTGTATTTGTGTTTTAGACGAACATTCAGCACCGTCAGCGGGGACAGAGCTCAATCCCATCCCTACCAGCTTCCCTCCGAACAGTCATTCCAAAACTTTTAGTTGCTACTTGATTTCCCTTTTCGTTTGATCGCAAGCAAAAAATCGTTAATGTGCTAGAAATATTTCGGTTAGAATGAATGGAGCATATAAATCTCCTGTAGCCACAAATTAAAAACAAAAAGTCTTTACCTACAAGCGGAGGTACAGTATGCTTTAACCAGCAGTGCGCTATTAATGAACAGCGAAGCTGTAAAGGCAAAGCAGTAAATCCAGCGGCTCAAATCTGCTTACAGCTCTGTTTAACTCGTCTCTCCTTGGAAAGGGAACTGAGGTTGGAGTGAGAGGAACCTCACAAGTAGCATCCACTAATTTCGCTTGGATCGCCCTGTAGCGCCACTAACGAAACGTGGGCTGGCGGTAACCCCCCCCCTGTCACCCAGACATTGGCTACTAATTGTCTTACCAATTATTAACCAATTATTGTCATCGCCAGCGGAGGCGGGCGAAGTTCCCCTCCGAAGTCCTCAATGGAGATTCTTCCAACCAATACCATTCCTGTAATGTCATAATTACGATAATGACTTGTCTGCTTCTTTAACTATTCGCGAAGATTGTAAGGATTAAAATAAGACTGTATGTTATTGAATTGTTAGGCTATATAAAGCGGTAGGCTACATGCACGCGGTGATGAAGTCAAGAAATTTACAAGTTGAGCATTTAAGTCAATCATTGAAAGCTACATGTATTTAGCCTGTATTCATAACAATCTGTTGCAACCGTTAGCTGCAATAACTGAATGCATTCTAAATTTTAGGATACGTATTATCTCTCGGTTTATAAATTTAGTTTTTGGAGCGGGGTTAGTCTGTACATGAACGCTGATTCAAAATACCTGTGGTCGTTCTGTATATTAAATAAAGGAGTGCTATTATATCACAGGCACGTCACTGTCATTTTTGAACATATCGCCTTATAAACTGAATTTGTGACACCCTGCGAGCTGTTTGATAAATCGGGAACACGCGCCCGATTCAGCCCACATACCATTAGATACTTTGCTGATAGTAAACGTTGCTGTAAATAGAAAAAATAGTTTGTCGAAAGAAATGCGTGGAAACTATGCTGCAGTTGTTTTAAAACGTGGCTGTTTTACCGGCCAGCCAACATCGAAACGGAAACCAAGCCAACCACTGACACACAACCGTAAGAAAATGTCTAAAACAAGTCTCGGGGGAAAAAAGCAGAAGAACGTTATAATAAGCTATCAGTACATTTATAATCTAACTTAATTTCTTTAAACTTGATGATGGTCATTTAATAATATAACTCCTAGGACAACTAAAAAAAATGAATGCAAACCAAAGCACTGCACAATGCATGCGAACTGCTGATTTACTCACTGGAAAAAGTATTCAAGATACACTGATATTTTAATTACAGTCCCAGTACAAATAAATAAAGGATAGATGTTTTGACAGATGTACGCATCCAGTGCATAAACATTCTGACAAATACAATTTTCGTTGGGGTTAGATATTATCATTCCAGGCAAAATTCTTTGACTTATGCTAATGTTATGGCACCTGAATGATTCCAGATATTATTTGGGGTTTATCTTGCTCTACCTATTGCTAGAACTGGTTTTATGTAATTTCCACTCATTCTGGAAACAACCTGAAACACTTAACCTTCATATCCTAAGTTTTCTACCCGAACTAATTAAATTGTTGTATAGTGCCGCCCAATAAATTCCACCGCGCACTGAAATATCTTGCATCAAACTTGTCGTGGAGTTATCTTTGTATCATGGTTTAGAAGTCTTTTGACGAAGGTAAATTTAACGTATATCAGCCTAATAAATGTATGCAATAATACCGGATGTTTCTGGGAAATGCCACTGCAATATGATTAGCGTGCTGCATTGGCACATTATGCAACGGGTCAGTATCATTTCAGCACTCACTTCTGCTTGTGTCTATTTTATTAAAATTCATACTTCCCACATAGGTTTATAATTTACAGTGCTAGAAGGGTGAATTCTAGTGTGCCTAAAAGCAAATGACTTATGGATAGAACAGTGCTATTTGATAGAAAGTCATTGAAGTGCTTCCTGGTATCAGTGAGTTTACGTCTTTGGTATTACTTCATGATCTTTTCCCTTCTCAAAGTCCCAGTATATATTTCAGGCCAGTTTATGCTTTGGTAGTCATCAGGTTCCTCTTCATTCCCATCACTCTGTGAAGCTCATGTTACTGTCTGATCTCTAAATGGAGGTCATCCTCACCTTGTAAGTTTTGAAGCTCTGAGGAAATTGATATCGATTGCAGAACTGTATTTAATTTGATACAGTTTTTGCGGTATTTTTGTTTCTTCTTCTCTCTTCTCCCTTTTTGACTTTACTCAAGGACAAACCCAATAAGCTAAAATCTGCTCTTTTGTCCATAACATATTCCCAGAAGTCCTGTTATGCCGGTCAGCTGTAACACAGAAGAAATGTTTAGTGAATGTGCTAATTGATTCTGCTGTTGGCTCAGGTGACAATATTCTAGATCCCTCTATTACCTTATTCTCTGTCTATCTCCCATTAACCACATATTTCACATTTAGTTGAACTAAGCTGGATCCATTTTTAAACCAGGTTTGTGGAGACCAACTACCCAGTAGGTTTTCTACCCACTATGCGTGCCAGGGGTACTCCCAGGATAAGACACCATTCCAGGGACATACTCACATGCACTCTGCCACACACACACTACCAATTATTGATATGCCAGGATTTAAGCCTCCAACCACAGATAAGTGAAACACCCATACTACCCACTGTGCCAACTTGACCCTCCCATTTACAAAGCAAAGACATTTAATTGTGATGTGTTATTTTCTCTGCAGCATGTACAGTAATTGTATTATATGTAGATGCATATAATGTTAGCATGACCCGGGGGGGCTGGGCAACCGGTTGACCTTGGACCCCCCCCCCCCCCCAAGGTTTTTTTTTCTCCCTATTTGGGAGTTTTTCATTTCTCTCCTCCATTTTGATCTGGCATTTTTTCTTTCATTTTTTTGTCTTTCCTTTTCCCTGTTTTTGTGTTGTTCTGCCTTAATGATGTAATGTATCACAACATGCCCATGAGAAGTGCCTTGATGAAGGCATGGACACCATGTTATCTTTTAGGAGCCTGACCACTGTGCTTTTGGGCTGCTAGGACGTTGTCACCAAGCAAGTCGTCGCTCATGCTGCGAGCGCTTAGTGTCCTCCTAAGCAAAGCTCAGAAATGGGTTCTTAATCAACTGCCATGTGCCTCCAGATTTGCTGTGGACAGCAGTCCTCTATTCCTCTATTTTTCAGGCTGCTAGTGGTGTTTTCAGGCCAACTTGATGGATGTTTCACTGAGCACAAGGCTGGTCCCCAGCTGACAACTCGCTAAATATTATGAAGGATAAGCTTGTTGGTTATTGACAGCACCGGGGGGAGCATATTAGCAAACTGGTTGCATATTAGCAGTGCAACACCACAAAGTGTGCATTAGCTGCTGACCTTAGCTAAGGAATCAGAGAGTCTTTCTCTTCTCCACTGTGGCACTTGACAAATTGCTGATGCTACCAGTCAGGCTAAACTTCAGAATCCTCATTAGCATATTATTATTAATTTACTTGACACTTTTAGCTAAAGTGACTTACAGTAAAGGGAAGAACACAACTTATGAATGCTCCTTGGGAGTTGAACCCACAAGCTTTGCAATATTAGCACACTTCTTGGGCTACATGCCATCTTTTTACTGAAATGCCCTCAACTAAATCCAGGTGGGCCAACCAACCTTTGCCACACCTCCCAGAAGTGACACATACATCCAGGAAGTGACACATACCATGAGGATCTGACGTAGGTGGTTATACAGGGCGTTTGTGTTTCAGAATTTTCCAAGAATCAATAATTGAAATAACTGAAGTAGCAGATAGTCCCTGATTATGAATCTGAAACAAACCTTGCATGGAAAGAATAATACACAGAAACTAATCTTATTATAATGGATATACTGATTGGATTTATTTTCACTCACTAAATTCCTCCTAAATGCTTGTGCTGTGAAAGGCTCAGTGACACAAATTCCCTGTGATGCTGAGGTGGTTTATAGTCCATCGCTCAAAGCAGCAGAGACCTTTTACTGAGACACAAGAGCCCTCAGAGGGAAAAGTGCTTGTAATAAATATCAGTCTGGCATCATCCCTAAGTTGCTTGAGGATATGCAGCCCAGTACCAGCCAATGCAAATAACTGTCATAGCAGAATGAACAGAATCAAACACGTAGTATTAAAATTATTTTTTGATACTTGATAAATCAAGAGACGAAATGTGGATGGAAATAAATTAAACAGAGTGCCTAAATGCCATCTATCTATTTTCTGTACCTGTATGTCATATTCAGTGGCGCAGGGGTCTAGAGCCTATGGTCAGGTTAGGATAAGTTAGGTTAGGTTAGGATAGGTTAAACTTTTTTTATAGATGGGAAAATAAGCTTGGGCATAATGCATGGCTGCTTCATACAAAAACACATTACAGAATATCACAAGATACCATGAGAGACAAAAAAGATATAGATATATAGTCTGTGGAATACATTGCCTTTTGCTCCATTTATGAGCAGGGAATAAGCTGGGATGGGAAGTGAATCCAGCACAGGGCACACTCACCATTCACACCTGGGCGACACTCATTCGCCATAGCATGTTTATGGACTGCAGAGAGAAGCTGAGAGGGAAAGCCCATGAGGACATGGGGAGAACATGCAAACTCTACACATGGAGCCAGGTCAGAGATGTAAACCCTGTTCACAGAGATGTGAGGCAACAGTACCAACAACCAACAACTGCACTGCACCACCACACCACCCTGAGACAACAGTACCAACAACTGCACTGCACCACGACACCACCCTGAGGCAACAGTACCAACAACCAACAACTGCACTGTACCACTACACCACCCTGAGGCAACAATACCAACAACTGCACTGCACCACCACACCACCCTGAGGCAACAGTACCAACAACTGCACTGCACCACGACACCACCCTGAGGCAACAGTACCAACAACTGCACTGCGCCACCACACCACCCCAGAATGTTAGAATCTTTTTGACATTTTTCTAGATGGATAGCACGTCTATTACAATTTCATTGGAGTACCAAGCTCCTATACACAAGTGCCTAATCAAATGTTCTATGGTGACATGAACCACAGGTGAGTAGATTTTGAACTTTTTTTGTTCTAGATGTATCAAAGATTATCATTTGTGTATTTGCAAATAAATTAGGAAGTTTTACACATTACAGATATAATGACAACATTCTATACATTTTTTGCAGTGAGGTCCCCAACTTGTTTGATGAATTCTGCACTTTGGAGGAATTCTGCATGAATGTGGAATGTTCTGGAAGGAGCTGGGGTGACACTTCAGGAATCATGAAGAATTACTATAACAAACTTGAAGGTCTGTAGACAGCAGGAGAGAATTAGTTCTGTAACTGGCAGGAGACACCTGTGGCTTTATCATTAGTCTTAATAGACAGTAAGTCCAGTGCAGTGGAATTCAAGGAGATCGAAAATGAACTCCCAATGGATTGATATCATCCAAATTTACCACATAATTCCATTATATTTGTTTACCACCAAACTTGTCTGTTGTTATTAACTGAAAATAAAATACATATGGTAACACTGTCATGCCTATTAACAATTTAAACTGGATTGTTGCCATTGTAATTATTTTAATCAACGTCATATTTAAAGACTGAAAAACAAGGCAGAGTTAATGAAGAGATTTGTGAAAAGGAAGAAATTAGTAAATTTAGCAATGCAATGTCTGCAAGTATTCACCAATTACTGTCATTTTATATTTCATCAATCCTGGAGTTTTTTTAATATGCTGTTGGCAGGTAATATACTTTAGTATATAATGTTTTGTTTAGCTGAAAGAACTTTGTGAAAAGAGAAGGCATCCTGCAGACCTCAGGGAGCAGACAGCAGATAACCAACATTGTGAGGTTTGTGGAGGTGCACTACCTGCATGTTTAATATAATTCTGAACAAATCTACAGTTTCTCTTACACATTCTGTTGAAGTGTTCCAAAAAAAAAAAAAAATCGCATGATCTGGTGTTTCTCAAGGTGGTGGTAAATTAATAACATTTTTTCATCCACAGGGAGAAGTCTTCCTGCGGTCCAAGAATATTCTGAAAAGGACAAAATTGTTAATAAGGCTATAATTTATGATACCAATCTTTTTCTTTCCAAAAATGAATGTGACCAGTTTACTTGTTACAGAGAGAAAATCTTATGGGATGTAATTAATTTCTCCTGATAACTGGCAGCAGAGGTGTGATTCAGAGCCTGTTGAAAGAAGCCGCTAACACAGTAATACAGAACTGCCTGCCTTAATACGTATGTTAGTGAGAGGAGATGACTTAATTTTATCAAGCGCTGTTGGCTTTCAAGGTTGCCATAGTAACCATAGAAGGTCTTGCAGAAAGTATCAGAACAAAGAGTCATGCTCTGTCTCACTCTCTGTTTATCGCATTAACAAATAACCTTAATTTTTTAAGTCAGAATGCGTTATTTCTTTAATGGCATTAACATGTTCTTCATTTTGCTAACCAAATGTGAGAATGTTATGGGCAAAGATTTCAATAGCGACTTAATTATAATATTCCTTGCTGGTTGTAAGCAATACGAGACTTTTAGTTATGATGTTTCACAGAATCCCTGAATTCAAAGCTAAAATCAAAATTATTCAGCTAGTTTTTATTCATTTCGTTTAAAAAATTGTCATAGACAGGATAAAAATTTAGTAATTTTCAGCATTTATTTATTATTGAATGTTTTTGCCTTTAAATATTTCATTATATGTACATGTGGTATATGCCATTATTTAATAAGGTATGCGATTAAAAAACAATCGTTTAACTTGCTTACATATAATACAATGCCCTCGCTTGTGTTATTGCCATCTGTGCCTCCAGCGTTTTTGAAAGGATTCGGATTTTTAACTCATAAATTACGAAAACGTACCCTATGTGATTCATCAGTACACTTTACAATAAAACTTTTCGAATGGGGCTTTTTTAAAACATGGTTCGGTGATCGTTTGGGTGTTATACGTGCCCTGTGGCAAAGGGCACCAATCAAACCACAAAAGAACAATAATTTTCAGGTTTGTCCCCCTATGAGGAAAATTTGAACAGCTTTTAAATAACAAATTATTTCATCCCTAAAATAAATGGCTATTACACGTCAAGACATAACTGTGCCACTCTGGAAATTGTATTTTTTTTCCTCAGAAAAATTCAGCGAGGATAATTATGTTGACGTCCCTTTTCCCGATTTATCCGGTTTTTGCCAGATGCGTTAGTGCTCTAAACGGTGCTCATTTATGCTTATTTATAATGATACCGTAAAATACATCAACATGCAGGAAAATTAAAATCGTATCTCAAAGCAAAAGCAAACGTGAACTCTCTCTCAATTAAACGCATTTATAGCAAAAATCTCACTTATAGTTCCATTGGTGCTTCTCTTTTCCATATTTAGAGCGTGAATTTGTCACGTTATCAAGTAGAAATATGCGGATACTATGCAGGTAGGTGTTCAATAGCAACAGAAGGTTGTGTGTGTGTGTGTATATATATATTATACTGAAAAGTGAACCAAAGTTCACATCAAACACATGAAACAGACTGCACTAATTCGTAATTTGTGTACGCAAATCCTTGCAAGACCAGTATATCAGCTCTTTGCATGTGATCCACTAGCCTTACACAAGTCCTGCTGGATCAGGTGGTTGTGATTTAATGTTCCTCAGGTGAGTACAGAGTCAGCTCTGAAGCCTGTCAGAATCCCCAAATCTGCTGGGAGTCTAGTCTGACATTCAGTGTGGATCTCAACATGCTTACTTGAAGGTACTTGTGTTCTTGTCCCGTTTTACATCATCTTCCATTGCCGAAGACCAGTTCCAATACTAAGAACACAAGGACGGTAAAAATGCCCAAAATGCTGGTCTTGTTCTGCCCCAAATATCAAGGATACATCGGTTGCATCCTCGCCGAATGAGACTAATCCCATGATTCATTGCACCCCAAATTCATTCTTGGAAGGCAGGTTTGCAGGTCTTGCCAAAACCACAAGTACAGTCTTTGTGTTCTAGGTATTGAGATTCACCCCCCAGTGTAACCTGCAAAAAGCCCTCCTTATCATTACTGAGTTACAGAAGATCTGTACCGTAAATAAAGACAAGCAAATGGCAAAGTGAAGACGCACTAGTGTGTCTGGGGTTTCCACAGGTGAAAGGGGAATGTGTTTGATGAGCAGTCAAATAATAACTAATGAATGCAACAATAATATCCTAGTCACATCTCCTCGCTGTAATCTCTTATGCGTTTCACGTTTGAAAGGTGCTATATAAATAAAGATTATTATTTTTGTTATAGTTCTTGATGTTCTCCAGCATTTTCTGCTGACTGCCTTATGGCCAGATTGGCAATGAAAGTTATGTCACAGACACAGTAATTCACCAAATATCAATTGCACACAATGAGAGTTGGTTTCATGATAATGACTTGAACTGAAGCAATAAGTATGACTCTTGTGTAATCATACATAGATTAGTGATACATTATTCATGCTCATCAGGAAAGCCTCAGTCCACGACCTTACATAGACCCTGCTGGGGAGACTGGGAAGATTTAATGAAGCATTCTTCAGCTGTGACATGGTGATAATGGTTAATACTTTTAAAAATTAGCTTGGCCATTTTAGAAATCAGCACAAAATAGTTTGTCCATTCATCTTTCATAAACACTTATGCAGTATTGAGTTGTGCGAGCCTGGAACTCATCCCAGGCAGCGCTGGGCACAAGGCAGGGGACAACCTGGATGGGACATCTGTCCCTCACAAGGGAGCTTCTTTTGCATGTGTTTCCTACAGAATGAGAACTAGGGGCTAATGAACTTTGATTCCTGAGGTTTAGACATAGATTTTGTTCCAGGAAATCTCATCTGACAGTAATGATTGCCTCTGTGAAAATGCCATTTTGCAAAGGCACACATATTACGGAATGAAAATCTATTTTTCATGTCATGTGAAAGCTGTACATGCACAAACAAGTCGACAGCGATGTGCCTCCCTCTGGAGCATAGCTTGCAATTCAGGGGCGCCTGACACAATGGGGGGGATCCGCAAACTGTGTCACAGACTTGCCATCCAACACCGGAACTGGGGAACCTTGACCTACAGTTTTATTTCACGTGCAGAGCAAAACATTCCTTTTCTATTTAAAATGTAAGTGATTCTTACGGAATTTAGAAAAAAAAGGCTGAGAATAAAGTCAGAATTATGAGAAAAAAGTCAGAATTCAAATAATATTTTCATGGTGGCCCTAATCCTCTTCCGTACATTCTTTGATGGGGCCTGACACAAAATGATGTGGACAGTGCAGCCTGAGTAGCACTGCTGCAGAGCCTGATGTATGCAATCAGTTTATCTAATGTACTGCGTCTTTCTGTTCACAGTAGCAAGGACAGACGTAACAGGAAGTGAACAGTGACAGAATTTGAAATGAAGCAATTAGGAATTTTTTTTGATTCGGCACAATACTTTCAGCCTGTTTTTTAAATGACCATTTGCCGCACGTGTTATTGTTCATGGTGACACGTACGGTTTTCCCACATGACATGCATTTTGAAACAACAGTCGACCCGATCAAATCGTGTGACTTGGTCCTGTCACCCTTGATGAATGCAGGCTGTGTGCGACTTTACGGAGTCACACAAGCTCGGGTCTCTTTCACGAGCAAAACCGATGAGAGAATGCTGCTGTGAAACCTTAAAGACTGATCACTACTTCTGTGTAAAATCTACGCCATAGGTCGCCTGTAGTTACGTTTCCGAGGAGGGGTGCATCAAGCTACATGGCTACATGGTTACCTACAGTGTAGATTATACACAGAAGTGTAAATCTGTCTTATTGTGAAGTTAAGCTTAGAACACCCAGGGTAGGGCTTCTCAATGTGCGGCCTGCGGGCCAGTGGCAGCCCACAAAAAAATGTTGTGTGGATGGTGAAAAGGCACCGTGAAAGTAATGGGCATTGGAAGTGGTGTGAGGCTGTGTGGACTAAGGCCTGGGACACAGCGGATGTGTGGCGTATGCGTCGCAGCTGCGGAAGGTGTTGATTTTCATTTTGGCGCCCATGTTAACAGATTAGAGCAGCCGCACTGCCTGCGTGAGATGCGCATCGGAGACATGGCTCACATCTCATGGCAGCGGCGCCTCATCTAGAGCGTTGGAGTGACGGCTCTTTTTCACAAGTGCGGTAAGTGGTCCTCAACAAAAATAGACAGCTAAAACGTGTTGATAGTCATACTGACATCATGCCAGCAGAACTACCTAATTGGCACCTTTCATTATAGTTTCAATGTCTAGGCCACATATCATAGACATCAAATATATAAATATTAATTATTTTCACCATTTTTCCAGTCGGATGTTATTAAACAAGAATGTGGGGAATGCATGTGTGCTACATAAGTCAGAGCAGTGCAGGAGCTAATTATGCTTGTTCCCCTTGTAATGTTGTTTGGGTAGCATTAATGGGTATTGGCATCTCCCTGAATCTAGTGTTTAAATTGTTGCCAGAGCTCAGCTCTGACACCTCTGGCTCAAAGGATTCTGCATTCCCGCACATTAAATGCCACCCCAGTATAAATAACTTAAAATTAATTTAAGTTCAAATTTGAAATAAATACAAATTGAACTTAAGACAGTGAATATTTATGAAGACAGTTGTGTTGTATGGGTATTTTGTTTTACATACATTCGCCGAAATTAGTATTTTCACTTATCTGATTTTTGATTTGAAAGTGAAAAACCATGCCACGTCCGAACAGATATGTCTGCTTTTTGGCCAATAAAAAAGATCAGGTTACCTTCTGGACCATTTAACTCATCTGTCACACTTTACTGAGGGGACATGAATAATGTAGTAGTATGTGCTTACGTAATGCATTAATTAATTAAGGCATTAATTAATAATTAATTAAGGCATTAAGTAATTGTGTACTACTACATTATTCATGTCCTCTCGTAAAGTGTTACCAACTCATCTAAGATCATAAGTCTGTCTTTCTGTTGGCTGAAATTAACAGATGTCAAAAGAGAATATTGCATTGTAACATGTTTAAGTAATTAAAAGCACATTATTGCTGTTAAAGACCATTTTGTGAGTGACGTCACTCAAAGTCAGTGTGCCCTGCCTCCTTATATCCTCCTGAGACCCAAGGAAAAAAGTGTCCTTCAATTTAGGTTATTTGTCTTTGGAGGAAATAAGACATCT
>JAODJW010000019.1:5042568-5056512 GCA_026777045.1 Hyperopisus bebe
TGATACTTAGTAAATCCTCTTTCCATCATCCCTATCATGCTCCCCATGACACACATACAGGGGTGAGGAAGCTTGAGGGTCACAGTGCAGGGCCAGCATCCCTGGAGCTGGGGGTTAAGGGCTTTGCTGTGGGACCCACAGAATGTCACTTTCCTGGCAAGGCCAGGGCTCAAGCCGGTGACCTTCTGATCACAGTTGTGGAGGTGTACACTCTGAACACATTGGCTGCGTGGCATGTGCATCGTGGCCGAATTGTTGCTCTGTGGATCAGCGCGCTTGCCCACACTACCTGCGTTGCTGCTGCAATGCTGCTACTGCGATGCTGCTACTGCCTATCTTGCTGCATTGACTTTATCTTTGATAATGACCATCAATAATGATTATTATTATTACAATTATTATTATTATTGTTGTTATTATAACTGATATACAAATCCTAAATACAAAACTGCATGTTTGTGGTGGTGTGTGGTTCAGTGGGTTAAGCCTCTGTGTTTGTGATTGCAAGACTCCCAGTTCCAACCCAGTTTCCTCAGAATACTCACGTGTCTGTGGGCCCTTGAGCAAGGCCCTTACCCAACTAGCAGCTTCATGGCTGCTGCTACAGGCAGCTGTCCTTTGCCGTCAAGTTTGCTCTCACCCACATGTGTGTCCTGGAGAGCAGAATGAGGTAGAATTTCACCATGGTGGTCATTGCATTGTTTCTGTTTAGTTTAATTTAAAACAAGAGTGATAGAAACTTACTGCGTTCAACAAGAAATTGAATGCTGAAACATCTGCTAGGTAAAAAGCATATTTTTAAGCAGTTTACCCCAAGGACAGGCAGAATACTACTCTGATTGGATATAACTACAATGACGCATGATGTGTAACACAATAATTGTGTTACCAGTATTCTTATATACCCATGATTTTGTGCTGTGACTGTCATTGTATCTGTTTCTTTGTAATTCTGCAAACTCCTCCCACAGTCCAAAGGTGTTGTTTGGAGGCAGAGGCTAGTGTTTATACTAGCTGTGACTGAATGTGTCTGCTCAGTGGTGGACAGGCTTCCTTTTTGCCGTTTATGGCCTGTATTACACTCTGGATTGGCATGACTGTAAGTTAATTAATAGAAACTGAATTGGATTTCTGAAGAAGTCCGTATGCTGCATTAATCACCTTAGTCACTTTGCCCCAGCAGAATAACTCTCTACGTGACTGTTTATTTTTAGATTTTGCAGATATTTGCTTAAAGTATGGTATGTGAAGACCCTTTGATAGAAAAGGTTTCTATCATGAGATATTGGATCTGAATGTAGTATATACTGTGTTTTCCTAGCATTTTCTCCAGCATTTTCTTGTTGGTCTGTGTTCTACTGAATAGGTTCCAGGGTCACCAAGATACTCTACTAGATAAGTGAGATTGATGAACATCTTGCATTTTTTTGATGCCTTTAGTTTATGTTCTTATTTAACTGACTAAAGTTATATGCTGAATGTTAAAAAAATATGCTGTTCGCAGTATTAAAATCAGAACAGCTGACTTGGCAACTATCCCAAATTTTATTGAATTTAATGACAATTTCCCCAATGACATTTTCATTTTATGTCACCTAAATTCTCTATGAAAATGCAAAAATATAATGTTAATCATTATTACTATGTATTTACAAAGTTTAATTTTTACCTTATTTTCATATTATAGCAAACAGAGACAAATACACATACATACCAGAAATTTTCTAACAGTTTCCAGAAAGTTAGAAAGTTTGGGTTTGGAAGTATGCCTTTTGTTCCCAAAAGCCCACAAAGAGTCAATGATTATTCCCTTATTTTTCACAAGACAGCTGTAAAATAGAAATGACAGTTAATGGCACCATCTGCTGAAAAATTATAGCAGGGGAGGAAGTTAAGAGTGGCAAATGAGAATAATGAATCAAAATGCTTATTCACATAGAGAGCTGGAGTGGAAAAACAGTGTCAGCCAGGCACATCAACAACAAGGACAACAACAGAAGAACAAATGATGACACAGAAATGACATCATTGGGTCTTTCTCCAAGAGGGTCCATGAAGCTGAGTTACTACAGACAGGCGTCAGGCAGGGAGGGTCACGCCTCCTCTGGTCTTGTGTCTCCTCTCAGCGGGGTGAGTGGTGCCTTTGTCCCTGTTAAGTCACACGTTTTGTTTAGGTTCTTTACTCGGACTGAATAGAGCATCTGAGAGACCAACTGAATGAGGTTCCTCTTGTCATTGGAGCTGACTCTCTAGGGGTTGGTCCTCAGAAACATTTGTGCATTGCTGGTCTCAAATTAGGTTGATCTATGGCAATGATGTCATTGTCTCACATGCGGGGTCCTTTGCCAGAACGAAATACATGTCATGAATTACCAAATTATAGTGATTCCATGGTGCACTGCAGGAGTCAAATGGTGAAGTTCACCAGATCAGTCAAAGTCAGTGGCCATTGCTGTTAATTTTAGCTATACACTCTTAGAAAAAAATGGTAAAATTTTGTACCATTGCTTGTCACTGGGGCTATACCCTTGTATTTGTACTTTTTAAGGTACAGAGGTGGACTCTGGGGAACATCCCAAAGGTACAAATACCATTAATGTACCATCAATAGTACAGAAATGTTCCACAGAGTCCATTTCTGTACCTTCAAAGGTACAATTACCTACATTTAAGGGTACAGTTGGCAGTGCCTTGAGGGTACAGCCCCAGTGACAAGCAAAGGTACACATTCTTACTCTTTTTTCTGAGAGTGTAGTGTGGCTGCTTGAAATGATCCCATGTTGATGGAGGTGCAAAAAGCTTAAAGTAAATTGGACTGGTCTGTGGTAAGTTAGCATGAAGAGCTGTGTAGACACCCGCCTGGTAGCCATATGAGTGACAGCCGACTTCAGAGATCCTCTAAGAGTTTTATGTTGGGCCTGGTCATATTGTGTAAGGTCTATGCTGCTAAAGCCTCCAGGCATGCGTGCGGATACTTGCAAGATACCTGCACTTTAAGCGTTTAGTAGCCCCCGCCCCCCCCCCCCCCAGTCGAACAAAACCCTGGCCAAGGTGGGAGCCACGTCAATGGAAACACCGAAAAGAACCATTGTGAGGACAGAACATGACCTGTGAGAGAACTAACTGATATTACTTTCAGTATCCCTCTTATTGTTATGAACACTATTCATAACATTATATCTTTTGCTCCAGAAGGAGGCCCAGTCCATGTTCATGTTCATTTTCTTTTGTCTATGTGGTGAATGAAAGAAAACAAATGAGCTTTAAAGGATTGTGGCAGCCCAGGAGCATAGCTGGCCGTCATTTGACATCTATGCTTCAGCAGAGACTTCAACAAGGTGCTGAAATTTCTGTACTGCTATTCTGCTTATGTCCTTTTCGAATTCAAGTACAAGTATTTTTGAAGTATTCCTTAAAACTTTATTTTGTTTAGAAACAGGAGGTTCTACTTGTCAAATTTGTTCTAACCATTTAGTTTTGCACCTCGTCATTGTATGGATTCAATACTTACTCCAAGGTATGACACCTTGGTTCATTTCAGGACATGAACAGGGAAACCCCATATTACACGTGAACCTGGCAGTACATTTTCATTACCGTTAAAGGCAGATAAATGGAGGAACTTTATCCTAACTTGGCTTCAAAATAACCAGCTTACAAGTGTTAAGGAGTTGCAGTAAAAAACATTCTATTCATATTAAAATATCACAATAATCCAGAATTCATCGTCTATAATTGTCTGTCCATAATAAATTAGTCATTTTAAAAATTGGATCTTTCATAATGTATTTCAACATCCATTCAAGGGTAGTTCCAATAATTAAATTTGAACAGGTAGTGGTCTATGTGGGCTGGTTACACTAAAGCACAGTCATCAAAACTAATTAAATGCTCTCAAGCAGGACACATAGAAACCGATGAGCTTCAGTAAGTGAATAACCTCAGAGGAAATGAAAGTTAATTTGAATGCCAAGGGACCGTATCCATTAGAACAAAACAATTACAAAGTGCCAGTGTTTATGCTATTGCTCTCATTCTTTCTCTCCTAATTTTTAACCCCCCCCCAAAACCCGCATTCACTCTTACAGACAACATGCAACCTAACACAGAACACATGCATTTATAGGGGTAAAAGTCCATGACAGGCAAGATCCGCGAGTCATAAACCCAGATAAGCTAAGCTACGAAGGTTGGGACGCACGTCAAGTCCCACTCATCGGCCAACAGACTCTGCTTTATGTGGTGGAGTACCAGTTGGTACCAAAGGCTGCTATTCTTCTGTATTTCATCTGCATTAATTTGAAGCCTGAGCTGGACTATGGAGCTAAAATATAGTTGTGTTTCTTTCGGTACTGTCTTTAGTGTACTTCTAATCTTCTTACTATTAAACAATGGTGAAGCTCAACAAAGTAAGTATTTTGTTAATTAATGGTTTCAGTCAGAGTTAGAGTTTAGCTAAATTTGTTTTCCATCCTTCCACAGTGTGTTTGGTGTAGCTCTGCATTATTATATATAAAATAGTATTTTATAAAAGTTGATATTTGTATTGATAGTATAGACAGCCTATGCAAAAGACTTTGGCCTTGATTTAAATGGTTTCAAAATGTTCTGAATGTTCTAGAAAATTAATAAATACTTTTAAATGTTTGGAAGTTAAATAAAAGGATGTTGTTCGTTGTTTTGAATGCATTCCCTGTGCTGTGCATGTTTTTTTCTCCTCTCTCTAGTTTGTACAGCTCCCGAAAGACTAATTTCCATAAATGAGAATAATGACATTAATCTTACGATTATGACAATCACCGTTGAGGAAGGGGTTACGCTTACCTTATCGAACAATCCAGAAAATGCTTTCACAATTAACGGGCCAAATCTTGTAGTTGTAAAGTCGTTGGATTTTGAGGTACGTTTTAAACTTTTAACTAGCTGGGTTAAGTTGGTAACTAACACTTATATTGTGCTTTGAACAGGGATATGCTTAGGTGTTCACAGATTTGACATGGTGGTTTAGGTCCAGAAAGTAAAAATCCAGACCAAGATTTTGTTTCAACCAACCATTACTGAGTATAAAGTGTCACACTCAACTGGTTGGTTGAAACAAAATCTTGGTTTGGATTTTTATGTTTCTGGATCTGAACTATCCAGCTCTGGGTGTTGAAATCTTTTTACGTTCATGTTTCAGACCCTTCCTAATGCAGGAGTACTTGAAGTTGAAATCAACTGTAATAAACCTGGCAGTCACACAGTGAGTATCAACTCTATTAGGTCATCCGTTGATCCATATATTTCTATAACCACCCACCCAGTTCAGTCTTGCCATGACAGCTATCTCAGGAAGCAGAGAGATGGTGGACAGGACAGGGGTCGTGAGGATCTGAGCTTGTCCCAGAAGCTACTGGCACAAGCGGCAGGGAATTATCCAGGATGGGGGCACACATGCCATTCACACACACATTCACACCCACAGTCAATTTGGCAGCTAATTACATCACATTAAGTATTTTCAATGTGTTTTATTAATCCATAAATCTTCCTGCCACTTATTCTGGACAGGATCATGGGGGAGCTGCAGACTATCCCAGGCAGAACAGGACTGGAATTCACTCTGGATATGACATGTTTTAGTAATGTTACCTACCTATAACAAGTGTCCATGCTGTAGTTGATCTCCTGCTGAGCTTTAATGGATATCTGAACTATGCAGTTTTAACTTCACCCAAATTGGCCACTAGTGATTACTAGTGACTGTCTCGAAATGTTCATATCCTACATAAACCAAGTGTCACAAAGTTACAGTCAGTGCATTACTTTTAATTCATGGTAGCATGGAACAATAGTCGAATATTACAATGCTGCTGTCCAAAGACAATGGGTATATCAGCATCAGTAAATTGTCAAACGTTTACCTGTACATGCCCTGTGTTTCCATGGATTGACTGTAAGCTCCACGTGGCACTAATGGAAAAAGGTCTGGAAGCTTGATGAAGGACTGTAATGAGTGATACGTGAAGCTGTTGTTTCATTCAGCACTTTACTAAATATGTTTGTTCCGTATTGTCTCTCCATAAGGCTTCCCTGAAGGTGATTGTTAACGTTCTGAACGTGAATGATAATAGCCCTGAATTTGAGCAAAGCTCCTACATTTTTGATGTGAATGAGGTGAGTTTCCAAGGTTTGTACTGAATGGAACATGTACCACATGCTTCTCTATATAGGGGCTTTTCTTCTTTATATTCATGCTGATTCTTTCCATACAGTTGACACCATTGAACACAAATGTTGCAAGAGTTGAGGCTAGAGATATTGATGAAGATCAGTTGTTTTACCAACTGGAACCAGTCAACCCAAAGGTGACTTCGGCACCCGAACATGTCCAACAAGTTAAAAATAATTTTTTAAAAATAAAACTGCCAAAATGTGCCTTTAGCTACATTCCTATTTTTGTACTGTACATTTCTAGCCTTTTCTGGTACTTTCAGATGAATAAAAATGTTTCACCAATATACAGATTACACTTTTAACAAAATGAATTATTTGTCTTTTTTCCTTTTTAGGATTCTTATTTTTATTTACCGTCTGAGGTAAACCCCAACATTGCAGTAAAAAACATTTTAGATTACGACTCCATCAAACAACACACTCTGATATTACGCGTACAGGTAGGTGATGTAGATGAAGCTTGTTTCGGGAATTTTTGAATTTAATAGCCTAATAGGATGTAAGTTTAGGTGAAAAGGATGCATTTTATCAAGGCTGCACGGACATGGTTTGGGTCCCCTCAGTGAAATTTGGTCGATGGTTGATGATTGTTGGTGACTATCAACCATTCAGGTAAAAGGGCCATGTTTTCAGACACCCCACAGCCCTCCCCATGCAGGTATTGCAACAGGTATCTTTTGCTAACAGAGTTAATGGCTCTTATTCCATTTCCTTGCAGGATGTCCCCCTTTCCACAACGACCCCTCAAACTGCCACGACAACAATTACCTTCAACATCCTTGATACTGACAACCGTCCACCATGGTTCCTGCCCTGCACAGAATTAACACAAAGCTTCACAAAAATATGCTTGAACTTAGGCTACAGAGGCATTGTCAACCTAACAGAGCAGGCGGTGGGTCTCTCAGAAGAACCATGCTAAAAAAATATCCACATAATCCAGATTCATAAGTAACTTGTTAACTCATCCCTGCGTTCTCTGCAGCCTGACACTCTCATATTGGAACCGGGTCCTTTATATGCTGTTGATGGCGACAAAGCAAGGAATGAAGAGGTTGCCTACCGAATTATTGCAGGTAGTTAGATCGTTTCCAGTCTTTTAGCTTTCTGATTTTCTATCAGTCTCAATTCGTTGATGGGTTTTGACTTGGTGTGCCCTGTTGATTATCACGCTTACAAACCAATTAATTTATTTCATCGTGTCTACAGGAAATGAAGATGGTATATTTCAGATCAATCCAAACAGCGGAAACATCACCATGCTGAAGCCGGCAGATGTTGCAGGACCAGTTATATTGACTGTTTTGGTAAAGTGTTGCAATGTTTGGTCAAAGCACATAAGATTTTAACCTACTTTATTTATAACCAGAACACTAAGAAAGAGGAAGAAAAATTGGACAGCAGTGTTTTGTTGTGGATTGGTTAGGTTCTGGTAGGTTCATTCCAGATTTGGGGGGGGGGGGGGGGAGAAAAACCAATCTGGAGGAAGACAAATCACTGGTAGCTTCAATTAGATACATGCTACACATGCATTTTTCACTAAAAACATTTTGCTTTGCTTGTGCACAGGCCTCCCAAGTTCTAAACAGTGATCAATTTTCCACAACTACCGTCACCTTCACTGTGGTGAAAAGAAGCCAGCACCCCCCAGAGTTTGTGAAACACCTATATGAGGGACGTGTTTCCAGTGAATCTGGTCAGGACAGCATAATATTTGAGGTTAACTTCAACAGACCTCTGAAAGTGCAAGCAAAGGATGCCGATTTTGCCAATGTAAGCACAGGAGAATCTACTGATGCTACTCTTGGTATTGAGTGTCTTTAGTGTTTTTTTGTGTGAAGAAACTGCAAAGAAACTAAACAAAGGAATGTGTTCATAGGGTATAAATCCTAACCTGAAATATGAAGTTCCAGGCAACAGTGATTTTGCAGTGACAGCAGAAGGTTTTGTACTTCTGAAAGGAGAAGTAATGCCAGGCTTCGTAGAGCTAGAAGTAAGTGGATACTCATTATTTCAAAAAAAGAAAACAAAGACTTTCTGTTTTGTAAATTCATATCAGAAAAAGGGATCGTTCTTCCTGAGTGAGGTTACGAAACAGGTCCGTACAAAACTCTATCTGGCCAGTAGTTACTGTGAATGTAAGCAGGAATGACAGACCCCTCCTAGTGCAGCACCATTGACCTTCTCTGGTTTCTCATTCAGATGAGAAAGGAGTTAATGCCCTCACCAGTAACCTCTCGTTCGTTTCCTCATAGATCCGTGCCGTGGATCTCTCCAATGAGGAAGCAGGAACAGCAGCACTCACCGTCCATGTTTTTCCAGGTCAGGGCTGCAAGACTATGGACAAGTGTTGCAATTTCATAATCACGAACAATGTTTAATTGGTCTGTCATGTGGTGGCATAGTGGCTAGTACTGTTGCCTCACACCTCTAGCATCAAGGTTTGAGTCTCTGCCATGGCTTCATGTGCGTGTTCTCCTTCTGTTTTGTTGTGGGGTTTTCTCTCACACTCTCACAGTCCAACAACATTATAAAGACCAAATTGCCTGTAGGTGTGTGAACGTGTCCTCTGAGGTATTGGTGTCCCATCCTGGGCTATTCCCTTGCCTGTAGCTTTTGGGATTGTCTCTGAACCCCCCCCCCGTCACCCTAAATAGGACAAGCGGGTACAGAAAATGGGTGTATGGAGCCAAGGGTTTGATTGGAAGGATTGGTTTGGTTTTGATTCATCTTCAGAATTACAATGCCATCTGAGGACAGGTGACCCAAGCACCCCTTTGCCAAACAACCATAGCAGATTCTGGCACCAAATTTCATTACTGTTCTTGCAGGGACTACCACTGCTCAGCCCACCACTGACATGTCTACGACCAACATGATCGCTGTAACCACAGCACTAACAGGCAGCACCAGTAACTCCCCTTCCACCAACACTCTGACACCAACAGGAGAGACAACCCTGACTACCACAGGCAAATATACCACAGAATGGTCCAGTAGCACATCATCCTTCTCTCCCAGTTTCTCAGACCATACCACAGGTAGATTGAGGTCTACCTCCTGAAGCACTGGCGGAAAATTTATGTACAGTTCACCTATTGGGTCCCTATGTATGCCTAAATGACAGCTGTCTTAAAAATATAATCAAAATGCCCTTGTGATTCCCAACAGTGAGTTTTTAATCAATCATATCACTCCTTCCTTGGCATTTTGGAGGTGTTTCAACACAATATGATTTACTGATTTCTTCCTTCCTCGCCTGAAAGCTATGCAATCAATTTTTTATTCTAATGCTCTTTCACCTGTAGAGCAAAAAAAAATCCAAAAGGAAATTCCAACTTCTAAATTTTCAGTGTTCTCTGACCTTTGATCTGTGATGCAATTCAATAAGTTTTGATTTATAATGAAGAGGGAGTCTCCATACCCCTCGGAGGATACCGGATGGAGGACATGGCCGCCCTGGGCGCCAGCTTGGCCGCAGTGGTGGTGCTCTGCTTCGTCATCATTGGCCTACTGATCTACCGTATCAAGAAGGGGAAAGCAGACTGGCAGAAGCTGACTGAAGCCAGCATTTTCCGGAGTTCTGTAAGCTCTGTCAAAACTCTAAGCATAATTATAATAGAATAGTATGAGAGATACGGGGAATGGAGAAACTAAATGTGTTACCTTAGAAAGCAATTTGTTTTGTTAATTATTGTCTGCTATTATGAAGTTATTTTGAGTACAATGTTCACAACTTTCACTTTGTCTTTTCATTCTGCTTTATTTGTAGTTTACCCAGGGTTCTTCTGGACCAAAGGATGGTATGCAATACACTAACGATGGCTTCCAGAATGATGGGGACACTGGCAGTGTGGTGTCCAAAGTTCAAGATGATACAGATCTGAAGCTGGACACAATATCAGCTGCAAAGTCCAGGGAAACATCCGTGGACAAGCCAATCCCAGTGACTTCCTCAGCCCTGGACTTCCTGCATGACTCCAGTAGTCTAACTGGGTCTGAGAAAACCGACAGTGAGAAGGGGGTCAAGCCCATCCTCACCAAGGAGAGGAAAAACGAAGAAGGCTATAAGTCAGTGTGGTTCAAAGAAGACATTGATCCCAACGGCAAGAAGGAGGTGGTTATAATACCTGACAATGAGGAGCAGGATGTTGATGACGAGGAAGAGTCCTTTGACGTATTCAGCAGCTCACCCATTGCCACACCAAATGTGTTCTTGAAGAACACTCAGAAAGGTGACAAAACTGCAGATGACAACAGAGTGTTAAATGTGGAGGGGGGAGATGGAAGGAACAGTGTGAATTCTTAAAACTTTGGAAAGTTCTTGTGTTTATGCAAAATCCATCGGTAGGTTAACAAGCTACACATCGTATAATAAATTAATCTGTTTCTGGACATTGAGCTTTATCCACCCACCGAAGGAATTTCAGAGCCTGTTTTCCTTATTGTTGTTGATGTAAGATAACTAGTTGTGTTGTAGTTTCTAGAAATGCACTAACATCTCTTTAACATCTAAAGAAACAATATTTAAATAGTTGAATATTTCAGAAAATATTCAAAATCTCTACAGCTTTTTGTATAAATCTAACCACTCTAATTAGTAAATAATTCACTATTTTGCAGTTCTCCAAAATATTTTGTAGGAAAGACCGTTGAACACCTTACTGCCATTTTATATCTTTATACATCATGTATGTAAAACTTAACAATGGCAATTAAAAATTAAACCATTACACAACTGCACTCAGTGCCTGAGTCATTGTGAAGTGTTTAATTATAGTGAGCGCTCACCAATAAAAGAAAAATGGAGCCACTTTACAATACGGCTACCCATACAAAGGGTTTTTGAATGGTTTAGAATCTGGTTATTAATTAGGTTGCAATACTCTGTAAATTAATAGACAATTTTAAACAAGTTGTAACACTTTTCTTTTTATTCAAGAGTTACTACCATTTACAAGTGGCATAAGGGAGCCTTATTGTAAAGTGGCACCAGAAAAATTTACTCCATGAAGTATAACCAAGTGTCTGAGCTATACAAGATTTTTTTTTCATTCTGAGGTGACATGATGGTGCACGGGTTAGCATGTTGTCCCACACCTCATACCTGCGTTTGAGTCTCTGCCGTGACTACAGGTGTCCTCCGGGTTCTCCCACTTCCCCCCAGTCAACAAACATAAAGCGAGTCGGTGTTATCAAACTGCCCATTGATATACATATGTGAGTGAACAGTATGTGAGCGTGCCCTGTGAACGGTTGGCACCCCTGCCCTGGGTCTGGCAGGCACAGACTCTGGGATAGGCTCTGTACCCCTCCAACCCTAAATGGGACAAGCAGTTAGAGTTTTCATCCTAAAGGTGATGAGGTTGTTAGCCCGACAGCTTCCATGGTTGTGGGTTTCAATCCCATCACTGGCTGTGTGTGTGGCTAGTATGTTTAACCCCACACACCAGATACTGTGGGGAAATTCAGATAAATGTTCCTATGCATGTGTCCTGTGATTAACTGGCATGCTGTTCATGGTGTCTTATGCATTACATCAAGTATTGAGAAACGTACAAACTTGGTAATTGGGGAAAAAAAAACATCTGAATAAATATAATTGCTGTAACAAAGCTTTTGTCAGCTGCATAAAACAAGTAAGTCAATCAAACTAATTTTACTGCAAAAGGAGAAAAATGGTACAATGAACAAACAAATAACGGAAAAGGCCTTTATTCCATTCCATCAATTCTGAGACTGAGGTGTTAAGAAAAAAAAATGAGCTAATTAAAACATGTGGGGGGGTGGGAGAAAGTTGAAACGACAAAATATGCAAATATTAAAAATTGATCCAGTGTTGCCGAACCTGGGAAATAATCAGTTCTGTCACACATCAAAACTACTCAAAATTCACTCAAATCACCCCAAAATTATTAAAATGACAAATCCTTTCCTAAAATTAAAAGCAGTGCATTGAATTCTATACAAAAAGTATTGCTACCAGACATCAGAAGCAACATATCACCCATATGCAGCATTTTTAGTACTTGTTCTTGTCTGAGGGGGCCCCATGGAAGCAGCACACCTGGAGGCACCTATTTTGCCTTGGCAAAGCCTACACGGTTGTTGTCACGGTCAAACTCTGTGTAGTACTGGCCAATGAATACATCTCCCAGAATCCACAGTGGCCCAGCAGGTGCTGGGATGTCCAGACCCATAAAGCCACTCAGGCAGATGGTTCTCCCAGCCTGACTCTCCTGCACAGAGAAATGAGGAATGAAATTGTGACCAGACAAACAGAAACTGTCCTTTTGTGCAGCAGTAAAAAGGGGCGATGCTGACCTCTACTGGACACAGTCATTTGTAGCCTCACCTTGAGAATGTACTGCTCCCCAGTCAGAGTGTAGGACAGACCTCCCAAAGTGAAGGAAACTGAGGGAAGGGTAGGCACCTTCTTGCAGTCAACCATGTACTGCATCAGAACCAGAGAGAGAACCAGTTACATATACAGAACCCTTCCTCAGCCTATAGGTCTATGTTGTGGGTGGGTCCCCTGGTAACCGAGACCAGAGCCTGTTTACAGTTTCTCCATTGGTTTGGAGCATTTCTCAAATGACAATTAACATCTGCAGAACCAGAAGAGTAATCCCCACACCATAAAGATAGGCCTACACAGCAAAAACATCATTTCTCATTGCTTCACACAAATTTTCTAATGTTCATGTATGAAATGGTTTTGTACAACAATGGTTTGGCACAATTTTCAGTTGCTTTAGTCTTATGTACAGTAGATCAATAGATTATGGAAAAAAAATTAAATTATGTAGGTTCCCCCATTGTAATAATTTTACACCCAAAACTACATGTATATGATCATGTTAGTCATCACATGCAAACAGTTAATGCTGTCAAAATTGAAAAATACATTTCATAAATTGCAGTGATATGGCATTACAGTATTATGTTTTTGGTTTCCACACTGCATGATTTTGTCATGTTGTTCTTGTATGACCATTTTGCTGTTTTTGTGTTTTACAGTGCTGTGTGACATTTTTGTTTGTTATTATATCTTGAGATCTGAAGAAGTTACATGTGCATGCGAGTGCTTTCTCTTGCCAGTGAACTTTAAATACCCTAAGGTAGAGCCTTGCAGTGTTAAGACTGGTGTCTTTAACATGAATAAGTAAACAGTTTGTTAAAGAAAAATGATCAGTCAGTGACAATGAGAAAGTGGGAACTGGCCACCACTCAGAATCGTGGAGCTCAGGAGCAGACTTACACTGACATACTGACAATATATCTACTGATCATTTTTTCTTTTTTACTTTTCGGATCATAAGACGCAATTTTTCACCTTCAAAAGTGGGGAGAAAAAGTCACTGTGTCTTATGGTCCGAATATTGTTCTGCTCACATGCTTTCACCCTCTGGGGTCGAGTGCATCGTCAGCGACGCAGCATACTTTTCGCGTCTATTTCAGTGTATATCTCGCTGAAATCTTAATGTAGAATCATGAATAACACTGGCCAAATCCGTAATCTGTCTTTTCAAAACGTCCATTGTCGGAAGTATTAAAATTTTTAAAATTAGGTGAAATCGGCAAAAAAGTAAACCATGTCACCTTACTTTGTTTTACCTGCATCAGGAGCGAGTAGTGCCGCTGGTCACCCGAAGATCGCTATTCACATTCTAAATAGCCGCATTAGCGCGTATTCAAATTGCATTCGCATGGTAATTTGCTGAACAA
>JAODJW010000019.1:5066204-5081318 GCA_026777045.1 Hyperopisus bebe
ACAGTTAACCAAGCTTTCAAAATGATTATGGTTTTTCTCAATTACATTTCTTAAATGACAATTAAGATTTGCAAAACAACTAGTGTAATCCCCACACTGTACGTCACTTCTGCAAGGCAGAACAGCATTTCTCATTGCTTCACACAAACTACTAAATGTTTCAGTATATGTGTGTAAGTGGTTTTGAGAAATGATCTAACACACACACACACACACACACACACACGTTTGTATTCATATCTTTCTGGGACTGTTCATTCATTTCTATGGAAAAAACTCCTAATCCCAGCTGACACCCTTAACCCCTACCCAAGGCCTAACCTTAACCGTAAATAACCAAACAACAGACATTTTAAATTTTGTGACTGCAGTCAAACTGGCAGGTTTTTTATCACATTGTGGGAACATTTGATCCCCACATATTGAGATATACATACCCCCCTACACACACACAAAGCATTTCACCTACGTAACATTATCAACATACAACATCATCATCAGTGTATCTCCATGGCACTTTGAGACTAGCTCTGAATGTGAGAAATTTCTATATACCCCACTCAGTAAGTGTGTGAAGTACAGACTCAATGCAAGTGTGTGCAATATACAGACCGAACCTGTTCTCATTGTGGTCCTTCTGTAAACCCTTATGTTTACATATCTGTACTGCATGGACAACTCCAGTGCGTCATATCAGAATACATTAGTAATGAAAATGCAGCCTGTGTGAAATTGTTTTCCTCGAAAGGTGCACTTGTAGAAATTTCAGCTGACCTAGATTTCCATTGTAAACTTATTTTTTAATTGCCTTTGACTCTGCTGGCGCCATTTGGAACATTAAGCTCCATATGTTTTTGTGGTGTGTGTGATCCTTGGGTGCTGTACGTCTACAGGTGAGTGTGTAAGGATTAGGTGTGGTTAGGTTTGCCTTGCTACCTTGCTCGGCATTCCGGGAACGCCTGAAGCTGAGTGCCCCAGAAGCAGGCAGCTGATTTAACTCTGATGCCTTGGAAGTTAATAAGATGTTCTAGAGAAGCTTTTAAATGACTGGGGTGAAAGTAAAGAAGTGGAACCTGGAAGTGGAGACAAGTGAGGCTTACACAGAAGCCTGTTTATAAGATAAAAGGTAAAAAAGACTCTTCCTGACTTAAAAATGTCAGATGGGCATAATGAACATGCATCATTTTCATTATGGGTGACAATTTTTGAAAACTTTTTTTGCAGATATTGCCATGTTGATGATTAAAAGTGTTTCTACCAGACTGGCATGTAGTCTAATAGTATGTCTTGCATGTGATTTTATATCAGTATAATTTTTAGAGATCGGTAAATCAGCTAATTATACCTGAGTAAGATCAAAACACTACAATGTGAAATTATGCCTACATAAACACAAAGCAACCTCTATCAAGAGTAAAAACTATGACAGTTTATGTTTGTTTTTACACAGTCAGAAAAAAGAGTAATATTTTGTACCTTGTTTTGTCACTGGCACTGTAACCTCAAGGGTCTGCCAGTTGTACCCTTAGCTGTAGGTAAATGTATCGTTTAAGGTACAGAAATGGACTCTCAGAAACATTTTTGTACCATTGATGGTACATTAATGTTGTTTGTACCTTTGGATACATTTACCCACATCTATGGTACAACTGGCAGGCCATACAGCTGGGGTACAGCCCCAGTGACGAGCAAAGGTACAAACTGATCCTTTTTTTCTGACAGTGTAGATTACACTCATTGTAAAATTGATACATACGTATATACAGTGCTAAACATTTTTTCAAAATATATTTCTTAAACAAGCAAATAAATATCTTTTCTGAGGGTCTGTGAGATTCACATTGCATGTTGTGCTGAGTTTTGCAATAATAAAATTAAAAACATCTTCTCAAATCAGTTTGCTCAGCATAATATCAATAAAACAGTAATGGGGTTTTTATGAGAAGGATTTGTATGAGAAAGACAGGCTGTTGGCAAGCAGGAGTAGTGAAAATCAGTGGAAAGGTGAACGCTCAAGAGAAAGGGGAGAGGTTGAGGATGAATATTTATTGGACTTGCATTACTGAGCCCATTCCCGTTGCGGGTCTTGTGTGTTTTCTATACTGTTCTAATGGGTTTTTTTATATGGAGACAGTCATTCTTGCCATACAAAAAAGTTTTTAACATTGTGTACACAGCATAGTCTTGCGTCAAGCAGCTTAAACACTGCTATCAACAAGATTCTCTGATATGCCGTTTAAGGACTTTGATAGGCCTGGTTAGAGAGACATAACATTCCTGCCAGACTAAGTGAGTCCTGTCAATGTGTAAACACAAGTAATTTCAGCTACCCCCCAGTAAAAATGATTTCCTTCCTCCTTGCATGTTTCTGCCCAATGAACATCCCTCTTAAACAAAGGCTTAGTGGATCAAGAGTCTAGAGACTTCAGGAACTTCGGATGAGTGGAGAATTAAATGCCTGCCCTCTTACCAAAAAAAGTAAGTATTCCCAAATGTGCTGATGGTTCCTGGAAAAACGTGGAATATGCTGCAATATTTACAAGCAACTGGTGGATACGCTTTTAAGATTAATTTTAGTTTTGGTGTGTTTTTAGAGTGTCATTCCCTTTATAGTAAATGTCAATATTGTGGTCATGCTTAGTTATACAAATCTCCTAAACTCCTTCTGTTATTCATTAATTTATTTATTGCTATTTTCAAATTGTTCTTGCCCCTTCACATTAAGAATTAAGAATTGCGGCCTCAATTAGTATTTAGAGTGAGCCTAAGTATTGTTTTCTGGGGAATGTTATCTCCAAAGGGCAGAGCACACCCTGTGTAAAGTTGGTAACGCTTTCATCACTGCTGGTGGAGTTGTTTAACCATGGTGGTGTCTAGCTTTCTGCTCTTTGTGAATCTGTGAGCCAGTGAAACTGAGTGAAACTTTCTGCCTCTTCTGTTTGTGATTACGTGTAGGCACGTATTTGCAGTGTGAACCATTTTGCCCTGCTGAGATCTTGACGGCATCTCATTCAATTCTAATTCTATTGTAAATGACTGTGGCAGATATTTAGCTGCAGTTGCTCCTTTGTTTAAATTATCGTCGGGAGGTAATGCAAGAACAGAGTACGGCATTTAAAATAACGACAGTCCACCTGGCAGTGGTATGGCGACCTTCTCTGGCTGTGTGTGTGTGTGGAGTTTGTATGGAGATAACATGTTCTACCAGTGTTTGCATGGGTTACCTCTCATGGCCCTTATGGAGTGGTGTGCTTAAATTAGGTTTAGTGTGATCTTGTACGTACCTGTACTTGTGTTATATTGTGCATAATCGGTCCAATCTGCACTCTGCATTGTTTAAGTGGCTGTGGAAGATGACTAGATGGATGGATTACAGATTCCATTAGTAACCCACTCATCCACCTGTCCATCCATCTTCTATCTGCATATGCTGGTCAGGGTCATGGAGAGGCCTGGGGTCTATCTCCACCAACACACTGAACAAGGCAGGGGACCACCTTTAATGGGATAGCAGCACACACAGTCCCACACCAAGCTGCCCAGCTGCATGTCTTGGACAGCAGGAAGAAACTACAGTAAAGGAAACTCACTCAGTATGCACATGCAAGCTGTGTACATGTACTGCAGGGGCAGGATTCAAACCTTCTATTATACTAAGAGTAATACTAGGTCTAACCAGCAGAGGGTAGTATGGGGAAATGGTTATTGCTACAGTGTTGGGATGCCTGATATGTGTACCTGTACTAGGGCTGAAATGTCACTTTTAACTCTGAATTCTGCTGAAAATGTTGTTTCAGGCCTCACCATTTCAGCTGCTAGATCATGTCTGCCACAAAGCCATCAAAACCCACTCACGCTAGACTTAACGCCAAAGTAACACTCACCACCGCATTCAACAGCACCACCGCCGCTCCCGGCTTCATCGACCAGCTGCTCAACAAGATCCCCTGTGAGTACAAGGGCCCCTCTCTCCTGTCCTCTGGTTCCGTCGTCCCACTTCGCAGATGGATCGCAGCGATGGCCTCTGCACCTGTTTCACCCGTCAGATCTAATTCCACTCCAACGGCACATATCTCACCTCTCAATTTTCACATCTCACGAATTCACCTCGCTTTAATCCTCCTGGCCATGCTCTTGCCCCATGCTTTGCATTGGTGCCATAGCAGCCTATATCACGTATATGTGCTCTGCAGTTTCTGGGTTTATATGCGGGCTCACACCTACTTGTCTCCCTCCCAGTGCCAAGATGGGCCATCTACGCCATCCTGGCTCTCATCCTCCTGGTGTTTCTAGTTTGCATTCTCTGCATCTGTATAAAATGCTGCTGCAAAGGGAAGAAACAGAAGAAGAAAAAGAAACCAGACCAGCAGATCAATCTCAAAGATGTGAATGGCTCCACTACCACTGCACTGGTGAGATGAGCCTCACATCTTCTGTGTAACAAATCCAGAAGTACTACACTACCACAGACATTGCTTACGCATGGCTTTATATGATATCTAGTGTGAAGCACAGTCTTAGTAAATAAATAACTGGTGGCTGCCTGTCTAATGCAGTGGTGTAGCGGCGCCTTTCATTTACAAGTCCAGCCTGATACCATACTGTGACTGGCAAGTTGAACCTGAAACCATGTCTGTGATTGGTACGATGAGCTTGAAACCATGTCTGTGATTGGCAGGTCCAGCCTGAGGTAGATGCGGAGTATGGCTCAGCAGACAAAAACAGAGGAAGAATTCTCTACTCTCTGGAGCACAATGCACAGACATCAGAGGTTGGCCTCTGCTTACACCTAGATTTGATTGTTTATTTCAAGTATTTTTAATTGTGAATTGTTTTGTTTTTCCTCATTGGCATTCTCTTGCAAGCTGAGCTTACTCTTTACAGTTTTTCTCAGTTTGCTTTGGCACATTTCATGAGACATACTTAACTTTCTCAAGACGATAAGGGCATTTCCCAAAACAATTCATGCACACACCACAAGACTGTGGTTTATGTACAAAAGCCTGTAACGTACCCAAAACAAATAACTCATCTCTCAAAAGCAAATAATTCCACCAATGAATTAATCAGTGGTACCAAAATGAAGAGTAAAAACTGTATGGTTTTAACCATGTGGGTCAAAATACTAGATATATTGTCAGTATGTCAGTGTAAGTCTGCTCCTGAGCTCCACAATTCTGAAAGATAGTTGGTTCCCACTTTCTCATTGTAACTGACTGATCATTTTTCTTTAGCAAACTGTTACTTATTCATGTCAAAGACACCAGTTTTAACATTGCAAGGTTCTGTATTATAGTATGTAAAGTTCACTGGCAAGAAAAAGCACTGGCATGTACATGTAACAACTTCACATCTCAAGACATAGTACAATAGCAAACAAACACAGCACAGTATAACACAAACACAGCAAAATGGCACCACAAGAACAAGACAATTACAACAAAATCATGACTCTGGGAACCAAAAACACAACAATGCCATATCACTGCAATTGAAGGAATATATTTTTAAATCAATTTGAAAGCTTAACTTAACTGTTTTGTATGTGGTGGCGAACACAATGATGACATGCATATATAGTTTTGGGTGTAAAATTATTACAGTGGAAACCTACATAATCTATTTTGACCAACAACATTACAGCAACTGAAAATTGTGCCAAATGATGACAATTGTACAAAACCATTTGCATATATAAACTAAAACGTTTGGAAATTTGTATGAAGCAATTAGATGAGATGTTCTGCTGTGCAAGCCTATTATTACGGTGTGGGGATTACACCTGGTGTTGCAAATGTTAATTGTCATTTGAGAAATGCTACAAAGCAATTGAGACAAACTGTAACAGTTTTGGTTATTCGGTAATATGTATTTTGCAATGAATTATTGATACAGTGTTTTTGCTTTGAAAATGATAACGCATGACTCAATGATGGTGAACACCCGTTTTATCCTCCATTGTAGTCTGACCTCCATCTTAGCCTGAATTGTTAACCATTCAAATAAAGGTAACGTTGATGCTTGTTGAGTGACATTAATGCAGCCAGTTCCTCACTCTTTGACAGCTGACAGTGGGCATCAAGGAGGCCAGTGCATTGAAAGCTATGGATTTTGGAGGAAACTCAGACCCCTATGTCAAAGTCTACTGCCTTCCCAAAAAGTCGAAGACCTTCGAGACCAAAGTCTTCCGGAAAACTCTCAACCCAGTGTTCAATGAGCATTTCAAATTCCAGGTGCCACATAAAAAACAAAACCATGAATACTGTAGATTAGTAAACCATACATATTTAGGCAGAAAATTAAATAAGCCATTAGTTTAACTACTAATCTTAATTCATTTCACCATCACTTTGTACTTGATAAGCATTTGTGGAAGTTGAATTGGTTGATAGATTTATCTGTTTCAGATATTTTAATGTTGTTGTGTACATTACTGCTGTTCATTAGTTATTAACCAAAAGTGATATAAAGGCAAAAAAATATAGGCCAGAATTATTCATTTGCCTTATACCGTTTAATATTTTGAAATGGTCTTTGCCATTTGAATACTCATATCATTAAAAGATGACATTTTTGATTGATGAAAAATGATGTTAAAATAGCTTTAAATGTAGGATTTTAACTGTACAGTAATGCAGTGTTTTCCAACCTGGTCCTATGGGACCAATAGACAGTCCATGTTTTTGCTCCCTCCCAGCTCAGTCCATGTTTTTACTGGACTATGGACTGTTTGTGGGAGCCTGAGGACCAGACTGGGTAACACTGCTGTTAAGGTTTTGTAGACATATTTCAGAAAACGTCATATTTCCACATTTCCAGAAAATGTCTGATGATTATGGCTGTATGCATTGTTTTCTGTGCCCAGATTTCTCAGGCTGATCTTAGCGAGTCTACGCTGGTGGCACAGGTGTACGACTTCAACCGATTCTCCAAACACGACATCATTGGTGAGCTTCGGCTACAGCTTGGCACGGTGGACTGGAACCATGTGATTGAGGAGTGGAAAGATCTGAATGAGCCATCCAAGTTTGAGGTCAGTTGGGTCTATCTCTGCATGACTGCATTGACTGCATTGACTGCATTGGTCACATTAGCTAGAATTTATTACTTGAGTTCAAACTTCATGGTCGCTTATTGTCCTCAACAGCAGTGTATCCATACATATTGAGATGGCCAATATGGTGTGAGAGAGGTGAAAGAACAGAAATGGACTAAGGTTCTAATTAAGACTGTTTCTTCATGGACCACGATGCAACATACAACAACATAGAACAAAATACAATACAATGTGTGTGCAAAAATATCATTAAACAGTGCAACAATATTCAGTATAGCGCCATGGGGTATTGAGGTATATTCTTGCAGTTGGAATTGTTTTCTCATTGCATCAGAGCCTGGACTATTTACTGCATGATATTGTATATGTGCTTGATGGATTTGGATGTTATTATACCACAGCAAGAAAACCTAGGTGAGATTTGCTTCTCCCTTCGCTACGTGCCAACGGCCAACAAGCTGACCATCGTGATCCTCGAGGCCAAGAATCTAAAGGACATGGACATAAATGGGTCTTCAGGTTAGTGAGTAAAAGCCCACAGACGTGGCATTTAAGTCTTGTGGGGAATTCAGCTTCAGAAATGCCAGCTGAAGCCACATGTAAGAAGTGAAACCTGAGGCAGCTTAGCTTTGACCAGCCACCCATGTCGTCTGTGATGATATTAACCGGACGGGAGGGAATTCCTGTAAGGAAGTTATTTACCTAATTCCCTAAGAGGAAGACATGGTAATAGCGGCTTGGGTGGTAAGACACAAGAGAGGAAAGGCAGTTTAAGAAAGACAGACTCAAACAACAAATAGGATGCAAATGAAACATAAATGTGAATCGAAATATACAGAGCACTCAAAAGCATCCCCCAGAAATAAACATGCTTCAAAGTGAAAGGAAAAGAGGAAAACAACAGATATATGCAAATACTTTTTTGGTTATATAGGCAGCTGAAAGTGTAGAAACTTTGATTGCTGGAGTGGGCCAGTGTTTATGGAAGAGCTATGGAAAAAGCCAGATGCAGTCAAGTATTACTGGTATAACATGGAAGGTGTGTAATTTAGTACAAAGGAAACTATTGATGAAGCTATTGATGACAGATCAAAGGAAGCTGGGTTGGACTGGCTAATCAAATCAGCAATCACGTTATTGAGTTTTCTTCTTATTTTTTTATAGACCCGTATGTGAAAGTGCAGCTGATACTAGATAAGAAAAAGTGGAAGAAAAAGAAAACCTCAGTTAAGAAGAAGACACTGAATCCATACTTCAACGAATCCTTCACATTTGACGTGTCATTCGAACAGATCCAGGTAACAGTGAACTGGGCAAACTGGGATGCTGGTGGTTCTTCGGGAGGTAAAACTGAGCAGTGAGCAGTCTTAGTCTGCTGATTTTCAGCCTGGACAGACTTTGGCAGCCCTGATCATTGCAAATTCTACTAAAAATACTAAAGCAGATTTTAGATTGGTGGCACTATTCCAGATAGGAGTAATTAAGTAATCATTCAATTGTAAATATTCAGAAATTTAACTTTTTACTTTGAGTCATAATGTGGGGTGGGGCATAGGACACAAGGTGGGGGAGCAGCTTGAATGGAATGGCAATCTACTGCAGGGCACCTGCAGACGCACCTACCCACTCACTCTGTCACACACACACACACACACGCACAGTAGGATAAACATATCTTTATGGGGCCCGCTCATTCATTTCCATGGGAAAAATGCTAACGCTAAGTATGACAACTTTAACCCCTACCCAGCCCTAACCATGACCATAAGTAACCAAGCAAAATACAAGAGTATTAGCATTTTTAGTTTTTTCATTGCAGTCACAGATTTTTATTAAATTTAGTTTTCGAATTTAGAAAAAAACAGGTATTCATCATGTTGATAACATGTAAATGACAAGTGGTTATTTTAGATTTCTTGTACACCTGTCTTAAAATGTAAGGGATACTGGAGCTTAGTTGGGGTGGTGGGATGGCTCGCGGTGGGGGCTGGAAAATTTCCCTTATTTTCAAATCCAAAACTTGACAGGTATGGCAAACCCACTGACAAACACACACACATCTATCCAGTACCCATTCGCTCACATATATATGCATACACAACCACACACACACACACACACACACACACTATGAGCAATTTATATACAACAATTACCCTCCCCAGCCTCTTCTAGACCAAATGACAAAAAGAATCGCAACTGTAATATAGTGACCTATGCCTGACTCTGCTGTGTTTGCTCTGTAGAAACTGCAGCTGGTAATCTCAGTGTGGGATCACGACAAGCTGAGCAGGAACGACGCCATGGGGAAGATCTTCCTGGGCTGCGACTCCACGGGGAACCAGCTGCGTCACTGGGCAGACATGCTGTCCAACCCACGGCGCCCCGTGGCCCAGTGGCACTCCCTGCTGTCAACTGAGCAGGTGGACTCCACCCTGGCGCTTAAGCACAGTATCAGGATACCCTTCACCAATAAGGTCTTCTGAAAGCCCACGTCGCCTTGCTGGGACTTCACCTGTGCTGGATTATTTCTGTCTTTAGAACAGAATCATTCATCTTCATTCGCCCCCAATGACATTTCTCAGGTGTTACATTTTGGAAATGTTTCTCTTGTTAGGGGAGGCTTTTGGCATCATGGAATCACACATGACTCATTTTGCGGTCAACACTGTAGCCAGCATGACAGCTTGATCTCCCCTTGTCCATTTGCTATAGTTTGGGTTTAAAGGTAAGAAATGTGGATTCTATAAGTTTGATATAATTTGGGAAGTGCTCTGTAGTGCCACTTTTAAAACTATACATCACATCTGGGAATTCCACCAGTGGGGTGAAAGAACTGGACTATTATTCAAATCCAAATTGCTTTTATTAATGATCTGAATTAGTTTTATAAGCAAGACATACAAATGTTGCCACTTTTGGCATCATCACACTGTATTGGATGTCTGTTAACAATTCAGTGAACGTCTGCTTTAAAGGTTCATAAGAGTGCAGAATATAATAGCATTGATCCCTGGAGTATGTTTGCACAGGTTTTGAAAGTACAGCCATTTCTTTGGGCTTTCTCAGACTACAGTTGACAAGGCAATTAGAATAGAAACTGGGTTCATGGAAAGCAAATAAATGAATGTATTCATGGCTGCATTAAACGTTGGGGAGGAATGGAGAAATTATTGCAGGCAAAGAGATTACAGGTCTTGAGAGTTGCATCACCTGGTATCCAGGAGACTGGGGTTGAACCAAAATAGAATTCACCAATTTGTATGCATAATGGCGAATGAAAGACAGATGGACATAATTAATACAAACAATAACTTGATGCGACAAATTTTTAACATCATATGCAAAGATTGATTGACAAGATGGATATGAGACAGAATGGAGGCAGTGGCAGATGTCATTCTTGGTAATGGGTCACGCAAGATGCTTTTTGGAAGCACATCTTGCACCTGAGATTATCCTTGTTAACCTGATTTAGCAATAATCATTCCCTGCAATCTCAGCAATGACCAATGATTCACCAAACAGACAAAACAGAAACATACCGTTTCAGTTATCCGATGTACCGTCTATATGCTACGGAGGTGACTGCTCTCCTGGGCTCGGTTAGGTGCTCCTGCAGAGCTGACCTTTTCGGCCATGACTCACCTTCTGCTGGCTGCTGAGTCCTCTGATCTCCCTACATGCACCGGGAAACAAACACAGAGCTTTCCTGTCGCTCCCTGCCGTGAGACACACATGCAGTGTGCTGCATCAATTCCCACTGGAGTAGGAGGTCAAGACCAGCCTGCTGAAGTTTATTTTTGGTCTTGTTCATATTTTGTGTACTGTTTATACTTTAAGCTACCTAACCTACACTGCATGGGTAGAAATAACTTTGATTGTCTAACTTAAAAGTTGTCTAACATCATATTTAGAAAAATTCCTTAATCCAGTGTTTCCCAACCCAGTTCTCAGGGAACTTTGGATAGTCCACGTTTTTGCTCCCTCCCAGCTCCCAGCCAATCAGGAACACTATAAATACCTGGTACAGGTGCACTGGGAGCTGAGAGGAAGCAAAAACGTGGGCTGTCCGGGGTCCCCGAGGAATGGATTGGGAAACACTGCCTTAATCTCTCCTATATACTTCGAACGGGCAGGGGGGGCTTAACGGTTAGGGACTTGTAACTGAAAGTTTGCAAGTTTGAATCCCCGACCAGTAAGGCACCACTGTGGGATTCACCACTGAGGTACCCTGAGCAAGGTACTGACCCCAAGCACTGCTCCCTGGGCACTGAATTAGCTGCCCCCTGCTATGTCACATCACATGTGGGTTAAATGTAGAGGACACGTTTCGTTGTTGTGCTGTTCTAATTCTGAATGTTGACCCACCCATCCTCAAACCATGATTTTTCCTACCTTCTGGTGTCATCATCCCATGTTTGAAGACTGCTAGACCATTGGGTTAAGGAGGTAGAAAGATACAGGGCTCGATGTCTAGGTGAGGCCATAGTGTGGCAGACCTGGACAGCTGCTTGGGGGCCTGGCTAATACCCGTTGTGTACCAAAGAGTGAAAAACCCTGTCTTGCAGGAGCCTTTGAAATGCTAATTTGCTCCCACTTGTTTTATCCTTCCTTGGCCCCTTTGCATTGGTAAGTGTCTATAGCAGCAAAGCCTTCAGATGGGATAATCAGTCACCTTTGAATAAACACAAGAGTGTGTCTGACATGAGCGGTACAGTGTTAGTGTGACTAACGCGGACATACTGTAATACGGAGGACTAATGACAGCAGCCAGAAACAGCTGATCACATGGGGATCCCACACGAGGTTAACGAGGGGGCGTGGCACACGGAAGGAGCGGATGATCGGGGCAGGACAGGGGTAATGCTGGGATAAGATCTTTATAATTTTGAAAGCCATTAAGAAAAAAATGCTCTTCTTGTTTTATCCTGTTCATTTTGTATTTAAATGCTAAAAAAAACATATTTAGGTGTAATTTTGGGGGGCCAGGAACCAATTAATTGGTTTTCTATTATTTCTTATGGGAAAAATTAGATGAGAACTCGCAATGTAAATTTTGGGCTAATGTGATTACATGTGAAATTACATTCAGGTAAATGTAGATTGCAAAGAACACCTCAATCCACATATCAACCCACCCCTTAGTCCTTGTTCCAACCACTTTTGCAGTGCTGTACAGGGCTGGACTGGTGGTTATCCTAGGCTGAGGAACACTCTTATTTGTTAAGATAACTGTTTAGGCAGAGATGAAAAAATGGCAATACCTCACTAGAGGGGGCACAAGGAACTTAGTAAGTCAGTTATTACTCAAGTGCTAATCATGAACAAATATGGAAATACACGAACCGTTATGACAGATTATTGATGAACGAACATGTGATCAGTACGTAACTAACACTTAGTTTCTGGTTAATTAATTCATATGTTAGTGTACTACTGCATCATTTGTGTAAAGTGTTGCTGAAAAAACAGACAATAATGATGACTAATGAAGAAAGGATAGAAAGGTATTTACCCTATGTGTTTGCAAAACACTACTTGAGTGGCAGTCACAGGTTGTTATAGGGCTCGTGTGCTGTGTCACAAGCCCTCTGCTCACCCTCACTTACCAGTGACATCACACTGGTCCTAGTTGCCAAGATACCGCAGGAGGGGAAGGGCTGTCCAGTTGTAAGGTGCTGTTGGCTACCAACATAAGTGATTGCACTGAATGGTTTTGGAACCTTGACAAGTGGGAAATTCCTTGGGTAATATCCTTCATCAACTTACTAGTTATTACAGGTGAGTAAAGCTTGATTCTTATTTTGCATTTTAGAATTGAATAAAACTTCATTTAAGTAACTTAAGTAAACTTATTATGTTCAGACATAGTCACAAATAGATAAAAATACATATAAATAACCAAATTGTTCCCTATACCACCTGGATAGGCTTCAGATTCAACACAACTCCAATCTGGATAAACAATAAAGACTCTGGATGGATAGATGGATTAATAGAAGAGTGATGCACTTTATTTTTTTTTTTTGATTTTCAGTGAATTGCAAAATATCAACAAATGCATTTTAAAAAACTGGTTGCTAATTTCCCCTGCAGTACATGCTAATTTTCATTCTAGTTAGCATATTAATTAAAGCAGTTTTACCTCAATACGGCACTAGACTTAATATACATTTTTCAGTATTCACGTAATTTGTAATCAAGGTAGATGCTCGAGTGATTTGATCTATATTTTTTAACATATTGTTATTTAAAATGACCCGATCGCTACAGATAGTGACATCCACAGCAATAATTTATACAAGGACAACGACCGCAGTTTGGACGGACTTCATCTCCCAGCATTCCCTCGTCGTCGCGTGGTTGAGGTAACTCGATTGTCCACGTGAGCTCTTTTCAGCTGTGTGCTGCATAGATCGAGTGGATGGCGGGGGTTCTGTAGAAATAATGTATTTTCGGCTTCAGATCCTTTTATACATGTAACGAAAGTGTCATTGTGTTTATCGTGGCAAACAGCGGATCTTGTGCAACGCAGTCATTTGTGTGTACGCGTGGAAATGGCCAAAGATTTTGCTGCAGCTTCAAGGGGCTGCGATGCCATCTCTTCGGAGAGCTCTGCAGTGATTAAAGAACACAAATCACGAGGGTTGCCATTCATGCAGATGTACGAAAACCATTTTATTTATTACGGCAGCCGGTTCGATAAAATTACAATTTACCATGGTTAGCTACATTAGATTACTGTATAATCAGAGTTTCGTTCTGTAAGATGCCAGGTTTCTCGTATGTTTGCACCATAACCATCGTTGTAGATTGCGTGGGAGTCGTTTTTCCTTCTAATAAAAAAATATATACTTTGCGTTTAAAAGATCTTTAACATTGAGTGCTTCGAAGTATTTTGGATTTCATGCAACATCTCATTTGTATTGTTTGTTTTCCAGGGGGTCATAAGATGGAATCCATAGAAAAATGGAACAAAGATGTTTTCGTACTTAAGCTGCCGGATAAGAAGCTAAACTCCAAAAAGAATGGTAGGGCAGGTATTTCGTGTTTTTAAAATTGAACATACATGATGATTAAGTTGTGTAATTGTTACAGCATGTGTTATATTTGGTCTTGCGAAAATGATTCTGATTTAGTTTAAGTGAACTGTAGTTTTTTTTAAAAGTTACCTGAGACAATAATAGATCTAAGTGGAATTTATGAATGATTTCTTGTTTTTTTTCTTCCTCCTTTTCTTAGGCATGATAGCCAAGTATGTTCACAATCCGTCCAAGATCAACAATTGTCTGCAGCCCTCGATCACTCGTTCAGAATGTGTTACTGGTAGGTGCAGTAAATCTGCCGCTCGAGTCCGTCCATGTTCAGATGTGGGATTTTAGCCTGTTTAAATCAACACTGACAGCAGACCATGACAAACGTGTATGTGTTCCCGGTAGCTCCTCCTGTAACCGGAAAAAGTGTCGTCTTATCTCTGCTAATCAGTGACACATGCAAACATTGAAGTATCCTGCCCTGTTAAGTCTACTTGGGCCTAGTGCACCAATTAGATTTTCCGGCATTAACGTTTAGCCTTAAAGTGATTATGATGCTTCCTTTATGTATTGTGGGCTACACGACTTTGATCTGTTAGCACTCTGTGTTTGTGCTCGAAGGTACAATTACATTTTTTTTATAATAGGAAGTGGCATGTGGCAATAGGCCAGTTGAAATCCGTGTGAAGCCTGTATCGTCTATGTGTGACTTTCACACATAACGGTGTTTTCGTGTCTCCGCCATTAGCTGTCATCAGTGGACACTCTGATACTTCAGACATATTCTTATAATTGAGTACAATCTAGAACAGGGCTGGGTAATCTTATCCACAAAGGGCCGGTGTGTATGCAGGTTTTTGCTGCAACTCCCTAATTAGGTTACTAATTAGAACAGTGTTTCCCAACCCAGTCCTTGGGGAACCCTGGACAGTCCACTTTTTTGCTTCCTCTTAGCTCCCAGCCAATCAGGAACACTGAATACCTGGTACAGGTGTGCTGAGAGCTGAGAGGAAGCAAAAA
>JAODJW010000019.1:5081418-5100960 GCA_026777045.1 Hyperopisus bebe
GCTCCCAGCCAATCAGGAACACTGAATACCTGGTACAGGTGTGCTGAGAGCTGAGAGGAAGCAAAAAAGTGGACTGTCCAGGGTTCCCCAAGGACTGGGTTGGGAAACACTGAATTAGAGGACCGATTGGCTGAAGAGTCCTTGCCCCTGGGATTGAACAGCTGACCTAAAGGTTATACCAAAAACCTGCATACACACCGACCCTTTGTGGATAAGATTGCCCACCCATCATGTAGAACAAACTTCAGTGAGATTGACAAGTACATTGCACTCATTGACCATCTTGGTTTGAGTTAGAGGAAAGGTTTTGTGGCCTATCCAGGCTGTATTTTGACTCTGTTCTTCTCACCTGGTGACAGAAGAATGCTTGATACACTTGCTTGCCAGGTATAACAGTAGTAGATGTAAATGAAATGCTTGATTTAAATTTTTTTCTCTCTAATTGTGTACTTCATGGGATTGTATGAAGCTCAGTGGGTTAAGCATCAGTACTTGTGTCTGGAAGGTATTACAGCACCAGTAGGAGCCTTGGGCAACGCCCTTAACCTCAGCTGCTCCAGGAACACTCTGCTCTCTGACCCCAGAAATGGTCCTCATTTGTGTTGCTTTTGACAAAACTGTCTGCTGAATATCTACATATCATTTAGAGCAAGGGTCTCTAACTCCGGTCTTGGAGAGCTATTATCCAGTAGGTTTTCTGTCCCACTTGGCTTCTGATGAGCAACACCTGTTCCTGGTATTTACCTGAGAACAGGTGTGGCTCATCAGAAGCAGGATATGATAGAAAACCTACTGGACAGTAGCTCTCCAGGACCAGAGTTGGAGACCCCTGATTTAGAGTAATGGGATTTGCAGCATTTTTGTTGAAGTTTCTTTAATGTTCGAAATGGCAATTAAGGGTCTATTGTATCTTTAAGAGACATAGGTCTGCAGGACCTCTGTGTGCTCACTAGGGGGCAGGATTCTTTAGAACCCCCCCCCCAGTGCATAATACTTGACAGTGAGATAGCTGCTCTCTCCTATCCTCCCACCTGCTGTGTTTTACCATTGAGAGTATACAAAGTTTGGTCCTTGTGGCTGTGAGTCATGTGCTTGTCTCCACTTCAGCTGTGTCAACCCCACGTCTCCCCGGGTACCCCCCCAGCACAACAAGCCCCCAGCACGTTATCACAGATGTGCTGCGGACATTTGTATGCTGGTCCGTGCGATAACGCCTCACTGTCGGTTATGTAACCACGCGCGGAGAAAGTCAGGAATGCGTATCTCGCCGCGGCCTTAAACGCATCACAGACCAGGCTGCTATTGTTACGCCTACGATATGACTACTCAAGGGCTGAAATCGCCGGCGAAACGTGGCGGAGCGCTTCGACAAGTCGTTTGGTCAGATTTGCTGGGTCTTGTGATGTAACTGCTCTGGTATTTTTTGTATTTTACTAACATGATTTTCAGTTTCCCTGGGAAGAACCAGAATCAATTTTTTTCCCCCACCAATTGCTTTCCATAGATTTCATACATTGTTTTCTGGTTTGTTTGGTGCTGTGTATGAGGAGTAAGTGTCTATCCAGTACAGTGCATACAATAGGAACATGAAATGTAATGTACAGATAGGTGCACAATGGGGATGAGGCTGGATTGGGGGAAATGGCAGTGAGATGTTCCTCTATGTGAATAATGAATAAGAGATATATGGCAATAAGTAAATAATGTTGTGGAGAAAAAAAAATGGCAGATGGATGAACAGGCAGCATGTAATGGGGATGACCTGGTTTACCCCCTCCTGTGCACATGTGTAGGCTCCTGTCCCAGCCTCATCATGAGTAGGCCTGAGCAGCCCGAGTCCCGGCCAGGAGCCCGGGTCCTGACCCCACAGATGCCCCCCAGGACCCACCGGCCCCTTTGCTTCTCCATCTCCTCCGACAGCAGTGGCCGCTTCAAGGCCCTGGAGACGCCCGAGTGGAAGAACAACCTCAAAGCGCAGGTGACTCCTTCAGTCGTGAGACCCCACCTGTCCCGGCGTGACTGTCAGCCCGGGCCTGACATGGAATGGCACCAGAGACGCTGACGTTCCCTTCTGGGTCGTCCTCTGACTGTCACTGCCGCCTGTGGATAGCTTCTGTTTTGCACGTGGCAGTGTGCGGCTGGGTGGGATAAGAATGAGGACGGTGTCGTGATCGGAAGGTTGCTGGTTCTACTTCCATGACCAGCCAGACTGATGCCACCGTTGGGCCCTTAAGCCCAGTTGCTCAAGGGACGCCAGACGACACTGTTCCAGTTTTGTCTGTGTGTCTCATGGAGAGCATGATGGGATACGTCATAAGACATCTCCCACGGGGATGAATGAAATACCACTGTTCTATTCTATTAGTAACTTAGATAACACCCAATAAGTGAGATGAGATGAACTGTATTTAGTCCCACAAAGGGAAATTTTGGTGATACAGATGTTATAAACAGGATCAGACAAAACACACAAGATAAGCACAGTATGAATGGACATAAATATATAAAGAATATACTGTATACAAACAACCAAATGGCAGCCATAGTCTCAGACCTGGGATTGTAATAATGACACAATAATAAGTAGTAATAGGGGCTATTAATAATAGCCCCCACCCGAAACCTGCTGCTATGCTCCCTCTCATGCGGTCCCTTGAGGAGCAATTTATGATGATGATGATGATGATGATAATAATAATAATAATAATAATAATAACAAGCACCTAAGACTGCCATTGAAATAAAGTGACCGGGCAGGTTAGAGTGCTACAAAGTGTGATAGAGTGCTAAAGTGTGTGACGTCCCCGCAGATGGAGCAGGCCCACAGCGCGGGGGCCGCCAGCAGCACGGGCTCCTTGGAACGCGCCTCCCTCTTCTGCGCCTCCGGTTCCACCGCGGCCCCCAGCTCCGGCCTCCCCAGCCCCGTGGAGCCTCTCGTCAAGAGCAGGTCCTCCAGCCGCTTCGCCCTCTTCTCCCCGCCTTGGAACAGCAGCACCGAGTCGGACTCCAACCCCCCGTCGCGCTCGGGCTCCAAGAAGCTGCGCAGCTACAGCTGCCGCGCCGGTTCCGGCGGGATGGGCGGCGCTGAGCCCAGGGCGGCGGACGGCGAGCACTTCCACTTCTCCGAGCCGGTCATCTCCAAGGTGACCGACTACATCTACGTGGGCAACCTGAACGCGGCATACAGCGGGCGCACGCTGTGCAGGAACAACATCGACAGCATCATCGACATGAGCAGCCTGCCGGGGGAGGTGGGGCCCTGCCTCATCCCCTGCACCTGCACGCGGGGGGCTCGGCACAGCTGGTCCCGCCTCAAGGTGGACATGGGCGACCTATCGGATGCCGTCGCCGAGGGCCCCGCCCTCCGGCAGCGCTGCTTTGAGGATATTAACGAATGCATTGACGCCTCCACGGAGAAACGCAAGCGAGTCCTGGTTCACTGCCGGGATGGCTACTCTCTGGCGCCGGCCTGCATCATCCAGTATCTCATGGTTCGGCAGAACATGAGGCTGATCGCCGCCTACGAGCTGCTCAGGGCCCGATACCCAGTAAACATCCGGGAGTGCCACCAGAACGTGCTGGTCAGCCTGGAGAGGGCGCTGCGTCCTGGCGGGGATGTGGACCCTGAGTGTTTCAAGCAAGCGATCTCCCGAAAGGTGGCCTGGACCTGACCCATCTTCCTGGTTATTGTGGTAATTTTTATCTCAACGTTTTTTTTTTGTGATGCCAGCCTCCTCAAGTCCCTCCTGAATCAGATCTGTGAGTTGTGATGTTGTGATTCCCGTAGGAATGATCAATGAGCTATTTAAAGTATATATATTAATAAATGGGTTGTACTCTGCTGTTCGCTAGTTGGACTCAGAATAAATTCATCAGTATGATCCTCTGCGGCTCTCTGTCTCTCTGATGGTCCAGTCTGCCTGTGGGGACCCTTGTTCTTCAGTGTAGCTATCATGGACACCCCCAACCACCTTTGTTTCAGAACTTCCCGAATTTTTGCGGTGCACACTCTGTCATGCTGGATTGAATGCTGTCATTTCAAAGAGGATCTCAGGTGACCTGGTGACGTGGACGTGGGATTTTATGCTGATCATGGCATCTTCCCTGGCTTCTGATTGGCTGGGGGTGACTCAGACTTTTGTGGGGTATGGGGAGGGAGAAGACCCCACCTGTGTGTGTGTGTGCGCTTTTCTTTTTAGACTTTCAGTTATCCAGTAACACTCGTTCCTCACACAAGCATTCTGGGTGGCCGGTCTCTCTGAACGAGCAGGATAAATGTTATCCGATTGTCCACGGAGCTCTCTGATAACACAAGGGCAGTGGAGACAGCACACCATGGGGTGTGTTTTCATTGATGTGTTTCCAATGCGACATCTCTTGGCAATCTGGCACCCGTGAGGATGGCGTGCTTGTTAGCCGTTAGCCTTTTTTTTGACACTGGTTTTCACCTGTCACTGGGTGCTGCCTAACCGCAACGGTGAAGCTATTATTTTTTATTTTAATTACATCCCCTTCCTCCTGCCGTATGCCAACATCCAGGCTCAAATCTACAAGCATTGCAGATCCAGGCAGTCGTTTCAGCCACTGACGTTCATCCCCTTGTGCTTTCGCACGAAACCGTGGTGTTCGTGGAATTTTCCGTGACGTTTTAGCACAGCACAGTCCTACGCTATTCGATATTAGAGTGTCGTATGTGCTTGGTGTTCTGATTGGTCGGCCGGTCATCGGTGCCAGTATTTATCCAAACAAATGTTGTGATGACCAATGCGAAACGTTTGTAACGTAACATCTGACAGTGCATTCTCCCAGTGTGTCTGGTATTGATATTGTTTTTCATTGATGGAAGATATGGCTACTGTTCGTTTGATTTCCAGGTATTGGTTTTGCTAGTTGATTTTTTATTTTTAATATATATAGACTGGTACTCTGTCAGTGCTAAGTAAGTCTAAGAACACTCAGGCAAATTTTGTAAAACCAAGAAGTTTTGACCGTGTTGGAAAGGTAATTTACAAAAACATGCAAAGCCAGCAATGTTTCTAGTGTCATGGTTTTAAAGTCCAATGTATTTGTAAATGGAACTGTAAATATTAAAGGCGACTTGGTGCAGTTGTACTAGGCTGGACTCTGGCCTGTTCTTTTGTTTGTTTGGGCTGTTTTTTTTTGGTGATTGTTAGTGTAATAGGGGATGAGCGTCAGTTTTATTTTGACATAATTTTGGTTTTGTTATGTGGGTCATAACCCATAGTTTGGATTCATCCTCATGAGCATCTTGCTGTTTAAATTAGGCTACATTTTTCAGGTACCAGAGGATTATAGGAAATGAGAGAGCGCTGGGATTTCTGTTTATATTTTCGTTTTCATTTACACAAGTAGAATACAGGCAATTATCAAGGAGATGATACTTAGATTACATACTGGGAAGATGACTTCACAGCTTGATGCTTTTTACAATGGTAACTCAGGTCAAGTACCCTCCATCTGGGTAAGAGGGGTTGAATACGGAAAACGGAATCGGTCAGCTTGATGTTTCACAACTGTGTCCACAACCATCACTCCATCTGCTGTTCCATGTTACAGCCACAGGACTGAAGAGCAGAGGAGGCAGGTCTACGTCACTGTACTGGGCGCCTGTTAGTCCCCCAGCGACTGAAACAGGCTCCTGTTCAGTGAGTTTCCCACTGGCTGTTTTTAAAGGGCAAAACGATTAGCGGCTTTAAGACCCCGAGTTCTTTACATAACGAGACGGTAATTCAGTAGTTTGAATTTGTCAGAAAACGATCCGGTGTGATTAAAATAATCTAATAAAGACAACATGCTTACCCTTGTAGCAGTTGGCTGCAGTTAAGGGCCAGTAGCATTTTGTGTGTTTTTGTCTTTTGCAAAGTTTCATTAGGACAGGGGTTCCCAACTCCGGGTCTTTAGCGTCCCAGCCTTGCATAGCTTAGTTCTCTCTCCATCTCATCATACCTGGTGTAACTGCAGAATTGGGAAACCCAGAAATGTGCAGGGTTGGTGCTCTCCAGGACTGGAGTTGGACACCGCTGCATTGGAATGTCATACTAAGCAATCTGGGCAAATATAAGCTGCAGGTCCTTTGTGTGTTTCTATTCTGTGAGTGAAACGCAGCCTTTCTAGCACCGATGCACATTGTCATCGCTGTACGTGGATCAGTGTGATTCAGCTGTAGGTCTCGTCTCCATGACTGCAATGAGCTATAGCAAGTAAACCTGTGACTTCACTCCCATCCCACATCCCAGTATCCCTTAGGGATTTGCTGCCTCCTAATTCCCGCATGCCCCTCCCAGTCTGCTTCTGTGTGAAACGTCTATTTCTGTCCTATTAATTCCATTGCCTTTCTTGTATGCCCCCCCGACAGCCCTCTGATGATCACTCACAAAACTGTCTCATATTTGGCCCCCATCCCCCAAACCTGATCTCTGCACCGGTGACTGTAATAGTCTCTGCAACTGCCAATCAGTTCTCAACATGTCCATGTCATCTCAGGTTACACGTCTTGCATCTGCTTCTTTTTTCCCCCTTGGTCTTTCTAACCCTCTGTTTACTGCCTGCATGGGTGTACTGGTGACCCTGGTTTCACATATTTGTCGCTCTTTGTCCCTCCTTATGTCATACCCTATTTTCATTGGGTAAGCACCACCTCCTCTCCGTTCTAATTGGATAACTGCAAATGTTATGTGCTAACCCTATCACTCTTTGCTAGTAGCCCCTCAACCTGAGACTCCCCATCCAATATCGACTTGCCTGCATAGCAAGTCAGCAGCTCCTGTGGCAGGATACTGTACGCCTGACATTTGATTGACAAGCTCCATAAATACCACTTATTTTAGTAAAAGCCCAACTACCCAAAGACAAGTCTGGTGACCCCATTTTATTTTTTTTAGTGCGAGTATATAAAAATGGACTAAGAGCTTTGGACCTCTAAGACCACCTTTAGGTAGACGGTTGTTGAAAATGGATGGACTCAGACAGACTTCAGGGATCTGCTGCACAATTAAGATTTTTAGTTGCAAGTGTTGATAGGGTAATAAACGACCAGAAGGAAACAAACTACAAAACATAATTTCTGCTAGTGCAGGTAAAGCAGGGGATTTACCTTGAACTACATATGAGTTGTGGAAAATGTCCAATTCATTTATCTATGACTTTTACCCCTGGATCTCTCTCCTCAGCTGGAAACTGCTGCATTTTGGAGTAACTGGATTGAAAAGATTCACCAGCTCTGTCTTAACTTTAGCCACCATCCTGAAATGGTATGTTTTGTTCTCACCTTGAGTTCCTTCTGAATCACATACTTTAGAACGTGCAGCCAATCTGGACAAGTGCCCAATGTCGAAGCCACGATTGCAAGAAGGTGCCACAATGTCTTCACAAATCCTCCACCACCTCGGACCAAATGAACGTCTTTGTGAATCCTAAAGCCTCTCAGCCTCACGCTGGGCGTTGCCTCATTCACCTTCATTTCTTCACCCCACTTGCTTTGGCCTGATGCTCTTGTCTCTTGATTTATGGCTGCCGTTTCCCCTGGGGAACACATGTGTGCACCACCTCTGCCAGGAAGTCTGGTCTCGTTGAAGCACTCTGCCTGCCTGCCAAATCTCCATCCATCCATTTATACATTCTGTTTAGCTTTCATCTGCCAGTCTGTCAGCCACTACACTCTGCTCCTTGGTATGGGAGAATCATTCATTTTCACCACCACCCTGTCAGATGATGATGAACTATCTGCTGACATCAGAGGGGCAGGGGACCTACCATCCTCCAATTAAAATGATCCCTCAAAAGAACAGAGATGACTAATATTCTCAAAGGAAGGCAGAAAAGTTTGTGTGAACCCTTTGGAATCTGGATTTATGCATGAATGCCTTTCATACATGGTATAACAATAGACAATATATTATTGAACAAATAGTATAGAACTAATATTCTTTGATGGGAAAAGTATGTGAAATATGTGTTATTAACGGGACCCGACTTCTTATGAGTCTTCGAACACAGACACCCTAGCATTTAGCTATGAAGCTTCTTTATACAAAGCAGTTGACAAAACAGTGAGGTTTTGCTGTGATATGCAGTGTTTTGTTTCATCCAGACACATCACTGCATGCATTTATAAAAAAGTTCAGTTTTTGTCTCCTATGTCCGCAGAACGTTGTCTTCTTCTCTCCCTGTGGAATTCAGGATCCAACCCAAAATGTTGGTACTCACCTACCGGGCATTCCCCGGTCAAGCCCCCCAATATATTATCGACCTTCTGCCACATTATTCCTGCGGGTGTACGTTGAGATCTACTCAATCGCATTTCCTTTCAGTTCCTTGGACCAGATTAATGATCCGTGTGGATCCTGCATTTCCCTCTGCGGCTCCTGGAGTATTCTTTCAGTGTTGCTAAGATCTACTCTATCAACTGAAATATTTAAGAAGCAACTCAAAGCATTTGCGTTTAAGCAGGCTTTTGGGTAACTTCACTGTGGTTTTATTTCTGATTTATGTTGCATGGATTTCCGTATTTTACAATTTTGTATGCAAATTGTTCAACACCTTGTGACCTTTGTGAAAGGTGTTATATGAATAAATTTCATTTACTTTACTTGTAGTGGGACGTCCAGCTAGTCTTGAGCAAACTATAGATGTGTATGATATTTTTTGGAGGGCAGTGATTTCCTGTGTGGTAACGTACCATATATACCACAGTCTTTTTGAGTTACTCTCATAGTAAACTCATGAACGCAGACAGTAGCAAGTGCAATATTAACAAGCTGCTAACTAGGATTCTTTTTCACTTTGGGGATTCGACAGCATGCCCCCACTCTTACGGAAGAGCAGTGGCTGTTGAATTTCCTTTTCTAAAATATCTGCCTGAGTAGACTGATGCAGGTCCAAGGCTTTAGAAATCCTTTCATAATCCAGCCCGTTTTTTTTTTTGGCTACAACAACTCTTCTTTTTGAGGTCCTCTGAAATTTTTATTGATCATATTGGCTAAATTGCACTTTGAGCAGAGCTCAGTTGTGAAGAGGCAACCAAAATGGTATGTTTTCTAATATTACAGGGCAGAAAGACTCCATGCACAAATTGATTTGAACACAATTCCAATTACTCTCTTTTCAAGAACTCATCATCCTAGAGCATTTCATACTGTTTCTGTCAATGATCTCGATTGTTTAAATGTGCTCCATAAAGGTTAGGCAATGCAAAACATCCAGCATGCTGTCGCTATTTATTAGTAAGACTTAAATGAAGTTTGACTTCATAGCAACCATTCATGCAGAAATGCAGATAATTCCAAAGGGTTCACAAACTTTTTCCCACAGCTGTATAAGGAGCTGAGAGCTGGGGGATAGGATTTCTTCTACTAGCCAGCCTGTTGGTCTAAGAAGGAATCCATTTCCATAAAGAGAAGGATGAGGTTTACCTTAGTCGTCAGAGAAAGCAATATATACCATCCGAATACTTCAACTGCTAGTGTCTTTGCCAAACTTCCTTGTGTCTAAGTCTGTCGGGCTCTCCCTCATCTTCTCTTCTGTTGGGTGAGACTATTTCCTCTCTTTTCATCCTGCGTTACATCTGGGCTATCCAAGACATTGTGATATGCTAATGGCTAACCTATACTTACAAACCCTGATTTGTACTTTTCATGACTGCCAGTGAGAGCACACACCATATGGACTCGAAAGGTGGAATTAATCCTAAAACAGTCCTTCTGTAACTGCTACCACAAAGGCTGGTGGCAGTATTGCATGTGCAATATTGAGATGTACTGTTGGTCACTTAGATGGCATACTCACAATATTGAGCCAAAATATAATTACAGTTCTATATTACAATGAATTTGACATTGTCCTCTGTACAGTATTTTCAGATGGAGTAATAAAGTTTTTTTTGATATTCTTTGCCTTCTTAATTTTTTAATGTAGTACGTAAATGTATATGAAATGTCAGTGATTTTTTCTTTAGCTAGTCCTGAACTCAATGTCAAAGTGGCTGTAAAATATTGAGCAAGTTGAATGTGCCTAGCTGAACTGTGAACCAGTGTGATCTGATAGTTTGTGTCTGATATATAACCCGATGATGGGATACACTAAAAGTGAACTGCTTTCGGCAGTAAATTTTGAAAGCGATACTCTGCTGTTTACCCAGGTGTCAACACATCCATTTACATACATACATTATGTATATGTACGACCTTGTGATTTTAGTCTCGGCAGAAATGTCTGTGGCTTGTAAATGCTGACTTTGGTGCACGTTGAAGCAGAAGAGGGTACGGAAGAATGAGTTTGAGCAGGAATGGGAGTTACCAATAACATGGCTTTATCTCTCTGCCTTATGTTAGCTGCTGCTGTTGCTGTGTTAATCTGAATCTGTCACTTAGTCGTGTCTGAATAAGCCATCATGCTGTTTTTGCACATTTGTAAAACTCGAAAACTGCTGTTTTATTTCCAGCTCTCAACTTTTGCATTGTTTTTTTTTTTTTAATTGAATGGACTGATTTCATACAATTGAAGTTTGATTTTGTTCTAATCGGTTTTACTGCATACTGAAGTGCAGGCACAGCAGACTGTGCATGAATTGAACTGTAAGTGTTGACCAGCTTGAAATTCAGTTTAATGGGTTGGCCCTTCTCAAAGTTGTTTCAGAAGGCAAAGTCTGGCACTGCCACTTGTGGTGTCAGGTGTTATCCATCTGCCAAAGCGAGGCTATCCTAACACAGCAAGACAGCTGGCCTTTCTCAACCTACTCAAATTTAGAAAGTTTTGAGAAAACACAATAACTTAATCAAATCTAAGTAATAATTCCTGCAATGAGGACAATTTATTAAGAACAATCTATGTTTTTATAGTATACGTGTCTCTGAATAGCATAATGATTACTGAAAGAGTCATGAGTTTAGTTTGATGCGTGGTCACTATTAATTAAAGTGGTGTTTTCTGGGTGATTCATGAATATTCAACATTGCTGCTTTTTCCACAGGTGGTAAACACAAACTGCAAAGATGTCTGAGTAAGTGTCCTGTTAGCTTTGCTTTGTGGTCATTATGAAATAATGATGCCAATTCAAGGCTTTGGCTTTGCTTTCGAAATCACTGTACAGTTTATTACATTTTCAGTTTGCCGTCTTTGTTCAATAGCATTTGCATTGACACTTTATTTTCTGGCAACCTCTTTAGAAAAAAGATGTCATCGAGTCGCAGGCATAACCTGAAGGTAAAGAGGTCATTTTACGTCATATTCGGTAGTTATACAACTGTTTTCTGTGATTAAAGGACAAATCGCGAGGATGCAAACCTTTTTATCCTTATTTAAAAGTGACTGTCAGTGTCCTTGTCTTGTGACTGATCGTTCTTCTGTTTGTGTCTCTTTCGCAGAGCTTAATGCTCTCCATTGCCAAGGGCTTACTTGAAGCTGAGGCAAAGCAGAAGGAAGAGGAGAGAAGAACCTACATGGAAGAAAACTGTCCACCACTTTCTCTGCCTGGATCATTGCAAGAGCTGCAGGTACATTCTGATGCCACAAGGACCATCAGGTTCTGTTGCCATTTCCAGACGGCTCTAACACTGCTGTATCTGTGAGCTTTACATTTATTAAAGTATCAACTAACCTCAGACAAATCAAGATTAGCAGATTTTATGTATCACTGTTTGTCTACGTATTTGTTGCCACCCAGGAATTTTGCAAACAGCTTCACCAGAAAATTGACAAAGTTGATGAGGAACGTTATGACCTGGAAAGCAAAGTGGACAAGAGTTCAAAGGAGGTAAAGGGCTTGTTTTCCCTGATACCTCCATGGTCTTTTTTGTAATAGGTCTTAGTATCTCAGTACTGTTCTGTTGTGATTCCCCTTCTGGCATCAGATTGAAGACCTGAGGATTAAAATTCAGGATCTGAAGGGCAAGTTCAAGAAGCCGGCTCTGAGGAAGGTGCGCATGTCTGCCGATGCCATGCTCAAGGCTCTTCTGGGCTCCAAGCACACGGTCAACTTGGACCTGAGGGCCAACCTGAAGCAAGTGAAGAAGGAGGTCAAGGAGGAGGTGAGTGATCTTCTGAAAACAGTAATGCTGGACGACACAGGTCTGCAAAGAATGGCAGTGACTGAAACTTACGGGCTCAAGAATGATCTGTCCGCAAATCTGATCTTGCCGATCCTCGTTGTTTATGGATTTGACTAAATTGAAACTAAATACAAAACAAAAATTACAATTGAAATATTTGTCATCAGTCGGTATTCAAATACATCATGCTTCCATTATGCTTCATAGGATAAGGACCTGCGTGATGTCGGAGACTGGCGCAAGAACATCGAGGACAAGGCCGGCATGGATGGCAGGAAGAAGATGTTTGAGTCTGCTGAGGCATAAATGTGTTTCTCTTACCTGGCTTCTGCCCCATCTGACTCCAGTCAGTGCCGAAATGAGCTGTGAATCTCATGTCAGAGACGCCCATTGCTGTATCTGCTAACTGCTAGCTGTGGAGTAGGGTAGTGGGCAAATGAGGCCAGGGTCTGTCGCCAAAGCTGTTTGACCATTTTACCACCCCTGAAGCCCTCACTGCGACTCATTAACACAAATATTGCACACAAACTTGTATAAATAAATGACTTTAAGGAAACTTTTCATACGCTTTATAGCCTTTTCTGTATGCCTGTATTTATTACTTTGCAGGTTCTTGGGATGGGAATATGCACATATAATTGTTTTAATGTGAGTGAAAATGAGCTAGTTTAGGAGTAATCTTACAACATAAGTAACATTCAGGAGTACATTAATTACTGATACGACTCATAAGTATTTTTTAAAATGTAAATATTTATCATGGACCCAGCAACTATTAATATATTAATAGGTACTATTAATAAATACTCTGTACACAGTTATGTTCATTTGTCATTCTCGTGACTGATGATAGATCAGAATCTGAATTTCTGTTTTTAGTATTTGAGGTAAATGCTGTAATGCTCCCTGGGATGTTATTCATGCAAATACTGTAGTTTTAAATAACACAATCTATTTTAAAATATGGTTTTAACAATTTTAAAAATAGTTATTGAAACACTTCACATATGAAATAAATTTAGACACTGGCCTTTAGGTCTGGCAAAAAATTCTGGAAGCTCAGTTTTGCAGTTACCTGAATGTCATGACATTTCACTAGATGCTGGTATCTCAGTGTGTCAGCTCATTTTCGTTTGTTGCTTTCATTTGTTTATAATTTGTCTATTTGTATGTATTGGTCCTCAGAAGTGATGGCCAGAGTTACAACTGACACAGCTTGTGTGACTCGAGGTCTAATTAGTGTCATTTTTAGCAATCAGACCAGATTTAATGTTTAGGAGTCTCTTGAGGGTTTTCTCTGTTTACTTTTCCCTCCATCATCTCTCTCTGCCCCTTTTTCAAAACACTGCCTGTCATAGAGTATGTTCTTTACTCTGAATTTTCCCTGGAAGAGGAACTTTTCATTTATTGCTGTTGCCAAGGAAACAGCAGGTGTGTGAATGAAAAGCGGTGGGTTCGTCATTCACGATCTGACCAATGAGAACCCACCTCCCAGGCTTCAGTCAGGTAAGTCTAAGAAATCCTTTTGTTTCTTTGGATATCAGAATTAAGAGTGACATCATACTTGCCTCAGTGCTGTTTTGAATTTGAATTATATGTATAATGTCATAGTGAAATTTATATGTGGATATTTATCAATCGTGTTCAATTAATGTTTTTGTAAAATAAGTATTATCGATGAGTGATGTTTATGAAGTATAAAATAAGTAAACATGTATTTTAAATGAATTTACATTGTAACTCTAAAGATTTTACTGCGGATTTTACTGGGTAGCAGTGTTTATGAAATAAGACAATAAGATGACATACTTGAAGGACAGTTTATTTATATTGGATGAATGTGAGGGAGTGGATGGATGTAGTGCTGTATTTCTTGACCTTGTTAGCCCATTGGTCTGGGGGTAATCCTCTGCCTTAAACAGAAAGATGGGGATTTGAAGTGCTCTGGCAGAATGCAATAAATACCATCTCTACATTTCAGCTCTCGGCCACTTTTCTCTCCATCGCTGCCACACGCTTTTCCTGCTCTGCTCTTCTCCTCACAGGTGAGAACCATCCCATCTCTCTTTCCGGCTGTACTCTGCTCATCTCCCCACCGGGCTGCTTATATCACCGTCAGTAAAGGATTTTACTTTTGTGGTAGAAGTGCTGAGCTGTTTGCTTTCCATAGGCAATTTGTGGTATATGTTGTATTGCTGTATAAAGTTTTTTTTTCTCTTCATAAATTAAGCGCTGTAAAACAGCCAATGCGGAGCATGCTACATTTTAAAATATAATTAAATTAAAATGAATTCTTATAAAATCAGTGACTTTTTCAGCTCAGGTGATTTTAATTTTAGGAAGATCATAAAGAACATTGGGGTAAAACAAAGAGTAAATTCAGAGAAAAAAATATAAAAAGTTGTCATTCGCAGATAATGGGGCTTGAATTATGGCCTGACGAAGTGTTATGCTATAATTGAGAGAGCCAGAAGCAGTAAATTTGAAAGTGATCTTCAAATGTTATTCTTGCTGTCAACAGAATGTTGGACTCAAATAATGTCAGTTAAGTCAAAGTCTTCCTCACGCCTATATCTGCGTTTCTGAATTTTCTGCATTCTGACCATGAACACCAAGGACATTGCTGAAGCTCTGTACTGTGTTACCCTCCAGCAAAACGGAGGGAAAATCCACGTCAGGGAAAGGTCACATTGGTGCATTTCTAACCGTGCTTGACATTTGAGCCAGCTGTCAAATTACTCCTGAAGTACTGATGAGAAATAACGAGCCCAACAAGTGTTCCTCGGTACAATTAACGACAAAAAATCGGGAAGACGAGCTGTCAGCTTGCTGTCGCCTTCGCTCTTTAAAGTTTCTATTAATTGGCATTTAACATGCCGCTGTCTTGTGCACTTGACACTTTCTCATGCCGAGAAGAGAAAAAAAAAACAACTTCTGCTACTACAGGCTAATATCCACAGATGATTTGATTTAGCCGGGATTAGTGAAAAGCTAAGGTGTCGTTTTGTATGTAATGCACTGCAAATTAAAGACACCAACAAATCTGTATCCATGCTAAAAAAAGAGTAAAAACCTTAAACCCTCAAAAGTCTCCAGAATGTTAAGATTATGCTGCTTTTCAAAATGATCTTGTCCTCTATTCAGAATCTATTTTACTTTTAACCTTCTGACATCACCATCTCACACAGAAATCATATATGTTAAAGTGTTTTGTAAATGTAAACTTTTTTCAGGTTTAGTTTAATTCCTTGTTTATGCTATGCAATGGGCTAGTATGGGTGTAGACCCACCAGCTAAACACTGTTTTAATAAGAAAGAGACGACCTCTGCTTGTAATAGTAGGACTAAATGTCTTAATAGAACCTAAAATGACAAAAAAAAAATGAAACTAAAATTATCTGGAGAAAGCTTTTGTAATAGGTTGCTGTATGAAGCCTAACATTCCAGTGTGAAGTTGGTTAATAAGAAAAGACTAAAGGCTAAAGATGATCTTAAATTATATTCATATAAACTCAAGTGCTGACTGGTAGAAGCTCCATGAATATGGAGAGTTAAAGCTCTTGTTAGTTTGTATTTGATTAGGCTCCAGCGAGATGTAATTTGGAACAGTAGTTATTTCTGAGATGTGTTGTAATGTCTCGGCACTCTCAAGGAAGGTCTTCCTCTTAAGGAAAGCACTGGCAACATCACATGCAGTGTCAGATTTTAATGACTTGTCCCGGAGACAAGCCTATCATAACAGAGTGACCCAACAGGAGATCTTGCCATCCCCAAATTTAGAAACCTTTTGCTTGCCTCTAGATTTGCTGCTCACTGCACATGCTATCCAAATTGTATCACGGATCATGTTCAGATCATGTTCCTGCTTATCACATGAATTTACTATTAATTACTCATTTATGTACACATCATCTGTTATTTTTTTCTCATCTATGCATTGTATGTACGATCTAAAGAATAAACCTAATTTCATAATAATACAGAAATCAGCACATTTCATATTTATAATTAAACGTTTCTTCTACTCTTCTTCTATTTATATCTACTCATGAAAATGTATCCATTTGTTTGATAGTATATTTTGATCATTTTCATTTCATTTCCCAGCTTGTGAAGCATACAGACAACCAAAATGACAGAGTAAGTGTTTTATGATTGTGGGATTGAAGATTTTTGTTTATTAATCTATTGTATGCTCTAATACGGTACTGAAAATGACACCCATTGTGTTTTTCCTCTGAAATCACTTATTTGTGTTTTTCCCTCTGAAATCACTCATTGATAATGGCAGGATGCAGGCATGAAAACTGGCAGCAACTGCTTGCTATACTTTCATTCCTGTCATGGTGTTGCATCTTCTAATAAAATGGATATCTTGCTATCCATCTGACGTAGGAAACAGTGGTTGCTTCTTAAGTGATAACATTGACTTTTCCTTTCAACAAATAGAAAAAAAATGTCAGCGAGCCGTAAGCACACCATAAAGGTAAAGAGACTTGCTTGTTTTTATCACCAGATTGAGACTACTGTGATTAGGTATGGGTACTAAAAGGGCTTTTGTTACGCAATGTTTGCCAGAGCATGATGCTTCAGCTTGCTAAGACTTTACTCGACCAAGAAGCGACTAAAAAGGCAGAAGAGAGAAAGAGGTACTTGGAGGAGAAATGTCCTCCCTTGTACCTTCCTAATTCTCTGCAAGGGTTACAGGTAGGACACCAAGACTCTGGCTGAAATATAATTAGTGATTATGTTCTGTAGTTCAGATGTTTACAAATCAATTACTCATAATTTGATGTAAGATATATGTAGGTGAAAGGGCCAACACTGAGTATTCTAGCACCCTAGGCAAGATTGCAAAGCTCCCTTCAGAGCAGCAGAAAACAAATTCTGTCAATTCATTTGTATTAAAAACATTTCAGTAACACTGGGTATCTGGCTGCAAACTAGCTAGCTTGCTTCTGTTTCACAAGAAAAGTAACGGAATCTTAAAACTAGTGTAAATAACAGTAACATCACAGAATGAAACTCAGATAGCCTGGGACATAACTGGTACGCAAGTACGCATTCACTTTTAAAAACGATATGTGCGACAATCGATTGTTTGCAAAAGTGCAAATGTGTACTTAGTTTATGTACTTAATGCAAATACCTTGCATTTTAATTTATATTTTGTTTTCATATCAGTGCAAATGCTCATAAAATAAGTACGCATTTATACTATTACCACAATTGATTGTCACACATATCGTTGTTAAACGTGAATGCGTACTTGCGTACCAGTTATGTCTATCCCTGTAGGTAACATCTTAGGCGATCGCCTATGTTTGTTTATAGGGCGAACGGACCCTGGTAAGTGAAGCTGACACACAGGTCTGGCGATGAGTGGTCTTGGTCATTGTAGCTATTCTTTCACACAGTGTGTTGTGCTGATTTCTTATTAGGAACTATGCATGGAATTTAACGAGAAAATCGATGTGATTGATGACGAACGATACGACTTAGAGAGAAAAGTAGCACTGGTCTGCATGGAGGTATACCCATATTCATTTGTTAATCACATTTACTTTTCCTGGACAGCTTGGTGTTCCAAATGTCCAAATATCCATCTTCCTCCTGATTTCGCAGGTGGCTGACATGAAGTTTAAAATCTTTGACCTGAAGGGTAAGTTCAAGAAACCACCTCTGAAGAAGGTGCGCATGTCTGCCGATGCCATGCTCCAGGCCCTGCTGGGCTCCAAGCACAAGGTGACCTTAGATCTGAGATCCAACCTTAAGCAAGTGAAGAAGGAGGTCAAGGAGGACGTGAGTGATCCTTGAAGCTACAGCAAACTTGTTACATCACTTGTTTTTATTTTTCACAGAGAATGTGCAACTACACAGTCAGAAAAGTACCAGTTTGTACCTTTGAGGTTACAATTACTTCTCACTGGAGCCAATTGTACCTGAGTTGTAGGCAAACATACCTTTGTACAGAAATAGACTCTGAGTAACATTTTTGTGCCATTGGAGGTATGTTATTGTTGTTGATTTCAGAGTTCATGGGCAATTTCTCTCTGTTATGTGTTATACCCAATTTTAGTAAAAGTAACCATAGAAGGATGGTTCCTGAATTTAATCTGTTGTCCTTGAATTCTCCACTTTTCTCATCCTCACCCCTAAAGAATAAGGACCTGCGTGATGTGGGTGATTGGCGCAAGAACATTGAGGACAAGGCTGGAATGGGCGGCAGGAAGAAGATGTTTGAGGCTGAGTCTTAAAACTGGTCACCCTGGCTAGATCACCAGCAAGGACTGGGATTATTCTCCATGCTGGCAGGCAGAAACTGCTCCTCTTTTTGTTTCATAGTCTGCATTGCTATTCAACTTGCTTTATTGACCTTAACTTTGTCAGTAATCTTTAGCATAGCACGCCAACTCACTGTAACATCTATGATCTATGTACTCTATGACTCTATGCCAAACTGCAGAATTTACAACTATTAAGTAAAAGTGTTCTTTCTTTATGAACTTATTATACACACACAGATGAGAAATAAATGATCCATTATGCTCCACACAAACAGTGTCAATCTAAGTGGCCATGATTCATTGGTTCAAGAAAAGAAATGCCTATGCTGTATGTAATATGAATGAATTAAAATCTGCACATTCGTTGTTGTTATAAATTAAAGTTGAGGTGCTTGTGTGCTGGGAAAGGCCTGGCATTTCAACTTAATCATGTTTCAAGTGTTAAACTAATTATTATCACTTACAACAATAATAGTAGCAATAATATTAGGTATCGGGTGTAGGCATAATTTTGAAGCTCAACTAAAGAAAGGAAATAATTCAGAGTTTTTGGATTTCATGGAAATATCCATGTAAAATGTTACATTATATTAATTCCTAAACTACTGAATGTAGTGTAATGCAAATATTTCATTTATTTTTTGTTGTGAAATTGACTTTCCAGCTGAGAACTTTTAACGGATCTAAATGTATTTAGTATTATTATTTTCCCAAAGCACAAGCAACCTAAAAGACGGTCAGGACAAGTGAAAAAAGACACAGAGGAGGTGAGTGACCTTTAAAACAAGTCAGCTTTTACAGTCGGCAGTGTTCATGTCATTCTTTGCCTCTTGAGAATAACTATGGAATTTAAGAAACACATTGTTTTATTAGCAACTATTATGTTTAGAAATCTTTATTTATATATTATTTATTTATATATATTTATATATTATGCAGCTATACTCTAGGTATTGTCTTTTTTTAAAAAATCTTAATCTTGTATTGCCACTAAAGTGCAGTAGGGGGCAGTGCTACTACAATTTGGAATTAAACATATCAGATATTTTTTCCAAATGTGTTTTATTGCTACTTTATATGTATGCAAGCTCAACAGGAAAACATGTCTAGCATGAAATTTTCCAGATTGTTGAAGCAGTTATGTTTTTCCATGGTGTTTGATGCTATGGCAAATTTGTGAAAGATGATTT
>JAODJW010000019.1:5106574-5147878 GCA_026777045.1 Hyperopisus bebe
GACTGTTTGGAGAATACCTTGTTGTCATTCCAGGAGCATCTAGTTTATTTATTTATTTATTTATTTATTTATTTATTATTATTATTATTATTATTATTATTGTTGTTGTTGTTGTTGTTGTTTGTTATTATTGTTGTGCAATTTTTCATATGTCCTCTTCTTGACCCAGCATACACTTTACTTGACTCACATCCTTTTAAAATCCAAATCTATTTGAAAATATAGTTTGTGCGTTTTTTGCAGTTAAATTTTTTTAAAAATGTTTGCTGTTCTGTATAAATGTATTACATGTATCTAAATATTTCACCTCCAAAAAAATCATCCAAGTTCAATAATCCAAGTTAAAAATAACAACTCTAATTAATTTATGCATTGTTTTCAAACTAAGCCAGAAGATGTACCGATGGATTATTTTTATTTTTAGTTGGTTATTTATAATTTTGAAGCCGCGAGAGATCAGATATGTCTGGATCAAATGGCCTTCTAGCCCACTTCCTTAATGAGAAATCCTCATTAGTCTAAGCAGATACGCTGGGCATATATACCCCGCGATAGTGGCAGGGTCCTGTGGCTGGCTGGTCTCTCTCGCCCATACAGCAGGTCCGTCCTTCTTCTCTTCGTATAGGTGAGAACCGCTCCTCTCCTTTCGAATCTGTACTCGGCTGCCTTTCCTGCCACAGCAGGTTTATCTGTTTAGCTTCCTCAGTGCCTCACAGGACTGGCACGCTAAATCAAGCCCGTAGATGTTAAGTGAGAATCCCTCCATCCATCCACAATGGAGGCTTTACAGCACCCACATTAGCACGTCTTGTGAGGGTGACCGCTGTGGTAAAAAGAAAGAAGTTAAACGGAAACCCGTGGAACACAATTAAACACAAATAAAAAATAATAAGATACAGTGCCGTTACGCTGTCCTGCAGTGCATTTCCCGGTACATTTCTATAGATATTAGTTTTAACATAATGTTTAGGTTACTCATTGCAACCCATACTGGATATTTGGTTATGCAAGATGGGCGGATGCCTGGGTGGCACAGGTAAACCAACGAGCGGGAACTCGTGCAGTTAAATGTCCCTTTCTTTCGTAACATTAAGATTTCTCTATAAATATATATTTTTTAGTAATTTACAACATAGAGAACAATAGCATTAGCTGTCAATTTTGACAGTTCCGTTTTCATCTCTTTTTAAAATAAAGACGCGTATAACACTATCTTCGTTGTATCGAGATCAACAGTATCGATATTGTATTGCCCAAAATCAAGAAAAATACGTCGTTTTACTATTTTACTAATAAAATCCTCCTTTGCTTTATTTGTTGGATCTCTGTTTTGCATCTGGTATTTGATGCACACGCACACTAGCTGCTTGTATTATTGCTAGTGCGATTTTTTGGTTAATTAATTATTAAGGCTGTCCGGATTTTTAAAGACTCGCGTAGATTTAACACGAGTGCCAAACGTCTCGCTTTGGTTTTGGTGTTTAGTGCGAAGGCTGCATTTTCTGCAGCGCAAAACTCTGGGGCAGGGGGTGGGGGGGGGAGTGTCAAGTGCCGAAAATCTGGGTCATCGAATTCATAACGGATCTGCTTAGCTCAACAACATAGCAAAATTAAGGCATTGTGATTGCGCTGGTTTTTATCTTCTAAAACTGAGAACAAAAAGAAATAGTTCGGAATCGGAAGACACAGAGACGTATTTACCCACCACGAAGAAACTGTGCTTTTTCTTACCCGGTAGGTGATATAATAATTACACCGCTAAACGCAGCTATGAAAACTGTCTCTTTCTATGTGTTTTAATTTGATAAGATCTGGGGAACTTTACGTCATTGTAAATTAGGGGTGCAACGTTACGAAAAAGTCTAGGTTCAGTACAAACCTTGGTTTTGGGTTCACGGTTCGGTGCAATTTCGGCAGCCTACTGCAGGGAAAATTTTTAAATTGTTTATTAATAAACACAGTTAAGAACAGTTATAAACCACACAAAAAGACAATGTAGCTGTTGATATGTCTGAATAACAAAACCTAAGAGATGCTTATTTGCACATTGCAAAATTATGAAGAATAAAACAGAAATTAACATCTACTTCTAAATTCAGGTTTCGCCTGTGCCAGTAGTAAATGTATTCTTTTCTTGAATTGTACGAATACGTGCACCGGTAAAAATATGAAACTTTGCAATAGGAGATTGATTTAAATTAAAGAATGATTGAAATAATTATAGGCTATATACACAAGGAAATATATAAACTTTAATTAAAGTAGGCTATGAGCATAATACGAAAACATGTAAAGATTTAAAAGTTTTTTTTTTTTTAAAGAACTAGTGTTAAATATAGTCATACGACCCTAAAAGTCTTGTTCAGAAAGGGAAATCTCTCGGATATGGGGAAAAAATAAGACCGTTGTGAATATCTCTTTACAGGGTGTGACCAAAGAAGCAGCCAAGATGTCTGAGTAAGTATCAAATTTGTCCTATTCATCACGAAGTTCATCACGAAGTTCATCTTCGGAATTACGATGGATGCCATGATTATTATAGCCAGCAAGGGGCGCTCTCATAAAGCTAAGCTAGGATATAGCAATAATTGAGAAAACAATGAAGACGACTTTAAGTTAGCTGAACACCCTTCCTCTTCATCCTGCTCTGCTTTACCCTACCTGGCTAAAGTTTGTTCAGTACTTTCCTTTTTCTCGGTTTTTGTATTTCATAAGTACATTTTGTGTAGTCAGTGTAATTTGTATAATCAGTGCAATTTTGTATATTTTGTATTATATACTTTTATCACTCTTATGCCTCACATTGAGTCACCTGCATTTTCTCAATTTCGTTGTCAAGTGACAACAACAATAAAGATTATTATTCTTATTCTTACGTGGGATGTGTGGTGGTTTTTTATAACTCCTAAAAGCATTAAGTGGACTGAGCTCTAACAATCATTCCCGGTTAGGACTGTTGCATTTTTATGAAACACTTCTCCGATGTGTATCATGAAAAGTGTCTTTCATTGTTATTAACTAAACAACTATATTCTGCATTAATTCCTCAGGAAAAAGATGTCCTCCACCCGAAAGCATAATCTCAAGGTAACCTGTCCTGTTTCAGAAATGCGGTTAATGATTTTGGCAATCTGTCAAGCTATTTAATATATTTAAGATGTCTGGCAAATATAACCTTAGGGCTGCATACAGATTTTATGCTTCCATGGCTTTTTATTGACATGTAACCTTGTTCTTGATCTGCAGAGCATGATGCTCTCGATTGCTAAGACTTTGCTGCAGGCTGAGAAAACACAGATTGAAGCAGACAAGGTCAAATATATGGATGAAAACTGCCCCGCACTCTCCCTGCCTGGATCTGTGCAGGAGCTGCAGGTATGATACCCGACACTGACATCAGGTCAACAGAATACACATCTTAACATATTAACAGGTAAGAATTAATATCTCACTCTTGTAAGACACATGTACAACACATCCCTTCAATGGTGATGCAGTGATGTGAGCATATATGACAGTCACATGCTTGTGTTTACCATTAATAAAAAACTCTGAACACATCTCTTTTCAGGAGCTGTGTAAAAAGCTCCACCAACAGATTGATAAGGTGGATGAGGATAGATACGACTTAGCAGCCAAAGTGGAGAAGGGCAATAAGGAGGTAAAGTCACTTTCTGATGCAGCAGATATTGTGAATTTTGTGAATTTGCAGTGTCTGAGAAGCTCATTGATGTCTGTGTTTTTTCTCTCTTGACTCTGACCAGATTGAAGACCTAAAGATTAACGTACAGGACCTGAAGGGCAAGTTCAAGAAGCCAGCCCTGAAGAAGGTGCGCATGTCTGCCGATGCCATGCTCAAGGCTCTGCTGGGCTCCAAGCACACGGTCAACTTGGACCTGAGGGCCAATCTGAAGCAAGTGAAGAAGGAGGTCAAGGAGGAGGTGAGTGTTAGTTATACAAAGCTTCTCTGTGTTTCCCAAGCATTTTCAGTAGTCATAACATCAACACTCTGGCTTTCCCTATTTATTAAACTATATTTAGATGACATTTTTGGTCCTGAATTCCCTACACTCCCTCAAAATGTGCTCCCACAGGAGAAGGAAGCAGTTGGAGATTGGCGCAAGAACATTGAGGACAAGGCCGGCATGGACGGCAGGAAGAAGATGTTTGAGTCTGAGGCTTAAATGGTTTTATCATCTCTGGCCTGATTGTTTCCAATAGGTTTTCCATCTGGCTACATAAAGCTCTCAAACTGAACTCTCTCTTATTGTCTGTGACCTCTGAGCCTTTTTCTCGGTCGGATGTAGAGGAACGGGGAGGGTCAGTGGTGGAAGTTGGCGACTATTGTGACTCTGCAGGTTCTCTGGTCCTTAACTCCTTATGGCCTCAGGTTGTAGACAGGAATTTGTGGGAAGCAGTTTTATAATGTATTTCCTGAGGTATTTCAACTCTAGACTTAATAAAAGGTTTTACTGCAATGCTTTGAGTTGTCTGTCATATGCATTACCAAAAGTACCGCTACCAGGAGTAATCTTTCTGAGAGGTTCCGAAATGTATATTTAGCAAATCTGAACATTAATGTAACTTTGCATGCATAAAAGAGTTTTATAATGAAATAACATCACTTTATTATTTTGGCATGCTGTTGATAAGTATTTCACGTTTTTTTTTTTAATGCATCTAACAGTGCTTTTCCAACAAATGAGTTTCTGGAAGCCTGAGGGCATTGAAGGACCTTTAGCAAGACGGCTTGCTAGGCACCTTAGACCACAAGAGATGGCTGATGTGTGTCACATGGTGTCCCAGATCTCTTTTTTTGCAATGGGGGAAGGCAGTAAAAGATAATGTCCAAACTTAATTCACAGGTTTTTTTTTACCGTAGTGGAAACCTGGTGAAGCCATCCTTCCTGAATCCAGTGCCATAAATCTGCTCCTGAAATTCAAGTGTGGAGATACCATTCAAGTGTTAAATTTTTTTAAATCTTACTAACACATTTTTAATGTTTAAATTAATATAATATTGATGAGCTGTTAGTTATGGATAAAACAAGATTAATCTATGATTAATCAATTAATTTGATTATGCACTTTTACGATATCATTTATAATTCATAATTGGAATGCAATTTAAATGTTATTTTTCCTTTCTTGTAATTTTCTTAACATTTAAATCAAAATGATATGATGATAGAATTTTTCTGTTTGTAATGGCATTTGAATGTGTGAAATGTGTTCTTTATACTGGTTAAATTTTAAAAACACCTTCAAATTAACACTATTCATTTATTAACAAGTGCATTTGTTAACTTGCAGCTTGATGTTTTATACACCAGTGGTTCTCAACCCTTTTTGCACCGCGACCCAGTTTATCCCGGTGTTCTGACAAGACGTCCTACTTTATCAAAACATCCTACCGTAGTGCTAATCGATAGTCTTAACCCTAAATCTTACCCTAACACTAGCCCCCCAAGATCCCCTAAAACCCTTACCTTAACCCTAACCCTAACCCCAAAAACCTAACCCTAATTCCAAAACGGTGGAACTGCACATGCGCAGAAAGGCTCGATAGCACGTCTCGATAGGTAGGACGTTTTGTCAGAACACCGGCTATGCGAATTAACGCTGTGATCAAGCGCGCAGTGCGCTCTGCAATATACGCCAATCAATGCCTATCGCACATATCTGATTGGATGTGCCAATGAATTTTAAATTAAGCATCTGTGGTTTGGCCTCTTGGATTGGTTGAGTGTTCTCTAGTTTTGCGTTATGCATTGGCAGACCGAAGATCCGTTTATATGGGTTAATTTTAGGATTGGGGCTGAGAAATCTGATCCTGGATCAGCATAGGAGCTTGTTGGTTTAAAAATGCTTCCATTTACAATTCTGCCTCGCGTCCCTTTCAGAACTTGCCGAGACCCACATTTGGGTCGCGAACCCGAGGGCTGAGAATCGCTGTTATGCAGCATACAGTGTGATGCAATAAAAGGTCGAGTTCTACATATTATGTAATTGCTCGCATGTTCTGCTTTACTGCTGTTCGCTACACTGGTGGAATGCTATTAATATCACAGGCGACTGTATCGTTTTAAGTGGCACCCACTAGACCAGATGTTAATGGTTATTCATTTACGCGAAAGGAAAACTAATTTGTTCAGTCATTTTTATAAACAGTCAGGGCAATTATTTTGTGCATTTATATAAGTTTCCCGGCTGTTTGAACTTGGTCTTGTTTATATATTTTTATTAGAACTTTTACTTTTAGTTTTGCTGCCTAAATATATTTCTAAGGTATAGTTCGGTTGACTCTATAGCACATTTCACTGGTAAATTTATCAGCAAATATTGGAAATGTCTCCTCTGAAAGCATATTATTATATTTGTGTCCTTTTGGCAAAAGTATATGGTAAATAACGGGACAAAGCCAGCACCTTGAATTGCAATTCAACAAAACTAGCATTTGGGCCACGCTAATTTAAATCGCTGCTCGATGATGTCATAAGATAAATGCATTATGACAGTCCTCGAAACGTGGATATTTATTACATTTTCTAAAAGATTACTAAACTATCATATCATACAACATAAGTTCTTTGGGGATATATACGATGGGGAGATTACACGGTCAAGGAAATACAATATAGTAAAGAATGGAATGTCATTTCTGAAATCAATATGTAAATCGGGAATAATTAGTATAAGTGAGGCTATTCTGTTGCAGACATTTGGAAGTACTGTTTAATATTAAGAGTGGTTATTTATAATTAGGAAGCTCTGGTGTTAAGACATCTGAGTAGCCTGGCAAAGCCTCTGTTTCTAACAGCATCTCCATAACAAGAAAGGTACCAAGACGCACCAGATGACGAGCCACCATCCATATATACCTCGTCATTAGTGTGGTGATGGCCAGTTCATCTCGTCGCTCCACCAAGTCGTCTCCTCATAGGTGAGATCTTTCGCTCTCCTACCTCTCCTCCTTCTAAACCACACCTGACTTTAAAATCCACGATTTAAGTGCATGCGACCTTTTTTTTTAGTATTTTAAAGTTTTTTTTTATGATTTTAATTTTTTGGAAGTAGTTTGAGACATGTAGACACGAGTAATTTTTGCGGATGTTGAGAAGGCTGTTGCTATAAGCATCAGTGCAGTTCATTTCGAGCTGAACTGGATATTGCGCGTTTCGTGACCTGACTATAACCCAAATACAAAAATAAAAAAGAAAATGATGTTGTCAAACATTATAAATATTAGTAAAAAAACAATTTCCTATTATTTAAATCCGCGACCCCGACTATAACAAGTTGTTAGAAGATTGATGAGTTATTAGTTTCAATTTAGATCTTATGCAATCCAGAAAAAAATATCTGAAAGCGTTAATTCTGTGGGTTTTAAAGTCCACGACCATGACCAGGAAAAGGGAAGAAGAAATTTAGCTGTTGCTGCAATTGATAAACATCTAACTGAAAGGGTTAAGTGGGTTTCAAAGTAAATTTAACACTATTGCAGTTATGATCATGACATGACTTTAGAATCTTCCCAGAGTGTTGTATTCCCGGACATGTAAAATACGGCTAAATTTTAATGTATTGCACTTGTAAACAAGGGTATTGAACATTCCGTTTTTAATTGCGTATTCTAAGGGAACTATTCGTTTTATAAGACATAGAATTGGATATGAAGTGATGTGGATGATTTTGAATGAAAAGCGCTTTTTAAATTTTACCTGGAAAGAGATACACTGTATAGCAAAGAATGACAAAAAGGATGAGGCCGAGATGCACATACCGAAATATTACATGTACGTGAACAAGGCAGGAGCGTAACTGGAGAGTGCAGGCATGCGAGGGTTGAAACAGCTGGTATATGCACAGATACAAGCGCACAGAGACACCGCACTGAGTGCTAGTACGCTTGTAAAAATGTTTAGCCTGTTAAAAATAGCTGAGAAATTCAATAAACGCCTGATTATTTAATCAATTCTTCCAGTTTAAAACCACAGTATTAGCATTGTATCGAGCACCATTTTGACCATGCATGCAAGGGAACGTTTCTTAAGCGTGTATAAAACATTTATTTATGGACTCCTGTTAAAATATATATGTATAAAAATAATTTCCCGAATTCGCGCGCGCGCGTGTGTGTGTGTATATATATATGTATATATGTATGTATATATATGTGTATATGTATGTATATATATATGACGGAACATAGACCAACACCTTCAGACCTCTGTGTTTAGTTGGCAGTTATTTGGTATAAGAATATTTAATATCTCTAGAACTATGTATTATATATAATGTTATTACTGATAATAGAGTGACAGTTGGAGTTGCTTAGTACAGTATTTATTTTCCAGTCAGAGATTTTGGTTATATAACTTATAAATTATAAATAATTTTAATATATGCGACATATTGAGTAAATTGTTTATGTTCTACCCAGAAAGATTAAGAATTAAAATATATCATTGTTCTTGAAAGACATTTCTTACATATAGAATCTGCCTTCAGATACTTATTTCTGGAAATTTTCAAACCCATCTTCGAAATACAGAATATAGGATGCACTTCAATATGCTTCAAGGTTGCAGTCTTGATCAAATATGGATCACAGATCCCATAAGGAGTGGAAAGACATTTAATAATTATTTCCATGTCAAATAACTGACCTTGAGTGCTCATGGAATTGTACACCTAAAATATGCCCAACCTCTCCGATAGTAATATCCAATTACAATGTAACAGAATATAAGATTTGTTTTATTGCAAGCTATAAATTAAAGTTTGTGGAAAGACTCCTCTATGACTGTGCCAGTAAGGTTTTCCAAGATGATGTTCTGGAAGGACGGTCTGATATCATGATGATCTGGTTTGGGAAGCAATGGATAGCAGTGCAGCTTAATGCCTGTTTGGTTGTGCGTTTGATTCCCAACCCTAGGTGTGTGTGTGTGTAAAGTTCACCCTCTTTCGCCGGGGGTTTCCTCCTACAATTAGGTAAAGTGTGTGTCAACCAGAGAGTAGACCCTGCATCGTGTTCTGCTTCCAAGTATAGACTGCTGACACATCATGATTCTATGCTGAATAAGTGGTTATAGATGCATTCTTCCAGATGTTCCGTATATCGTAGAGGGAAACAAAACCTTACGGGATAATTTTTAGATGTTTCTTAATGTCAATTAAAATTTTGAAATGTGTCAAATTAAATTTTTTTCTTTCTCCATGGTGATTAATGTCTGTTATTGTTATGATTGTTGTTTCTGTGTCCTCCACCCCCCCCCCTCACACACACTGGAATTGAGTATCTTAACACTGTAACTTTAATTTAAAATGAAGCTGTCCTCCGAAGAGGGGGGTGGTGGTGGGCAGAAAAAAAAGAGTAAACATATCCTAAGTATTTGGGAACTTAGCATTTGAAGTAAGTAGTTTACCTGATTTAGTGTTTTTCTCAAACGTAAAATAATATGTGCCTAAATAAAACAGACAATTGTTTCTCCTGCCACAGGTGAAGACACACAAGAAGCCAAGATGTCTGAGTGAGTATTATGGTATCATGCTTGGTTTGGTGCTTGACGGTTAGACACTATGAAACTTAATACTCATATTACAGAGACTTACAGTATTAAGACTCATTTAATGTTACAAATAATTCCTTTCTGACTTACAGGAAAAAGATGAGCTCGAGTCGTAAGCACCATCTGAAGGTAGATTAAAATTACTGCTGCTATTATAATAATAATAATAATAATTATTATTATTATTATAATTGTTATTATTATTATTATTACTGCTGCTGCTGCTTGTGTGAGTGTTGCTGCTGCTGCTGTTGTTGGTGGTGATGTTTTTGCTGTCATTATTGCTGATTCCATAAATATGGCCTGCAGAGCCTGATGCTCTCAATTGTTCGCCATCTCATTTGATGCAGTTAATAATATAGCCAATCAGTCAGGTCATTTAATATGTTTAAGATGTCTGGCAAATATAATCTTAGGGCTGCATACAGATTTTATGCTTCCATGGCTTTTTATTGACATGTAACCATGTTCTTGGCCTGCAGAGCTTGATGATCTCGATTGCTAAGAATTTGCTGGATGCTGAGAAAACACAGACTGAAGCAGACAGGGCCAAGTATATGGATGAAAACTGCCCTGCACTCTCCCTGCCTGGATCTGTGCAAGACCTGCAGGTATGATACCCGACACTGACATCAGGTCAACAGGATACATATTTTAATGCAATAGCACATCATTAGTATGTCCTTATTTGGTAAGAATTCATACTTCCACACATGAAGACAATTGTAATAAACATCTCACAATTTAAGTAAAATATATGATGTTTATGACATGTATGAAATGTATAAAATTCTTAACACCTTTTCCAGGAATTATGCAAAAAGATCCACCAGCAGATTGATAAGACTGATGAAGAGAGATATGACCTAGAAACTAAAGTAAACAAAGGGAGTAAAGAGGTGAATTGCAAGTCTCACTACTCATGTAACCAACAGTGCTTCTGTGGAGATGGCTTTTCAATATTCATTGATATCTGCCAAATTACCCAGATTGAAGACCTGAAGATTAAAATCCAGGACTTGAAGGGCAAGTTCAAGAAGCCGGCTCTGAGGAAGGTGCGCATGTCTGCCGATGCCATGCTCAAGGCTCTGCTGGGCTCCAAGCACACGGTCAACTTGGACCTGAGGGCCAACCTGAAGCAAGTGAAGAAGGAGGTCAAGGAGGAGGTGAGGTACCCTTGGCATTAGCATTTCTGAAACACTTTTAGGTACCTTTAAGGGCACAAGTAACTTAGTAGCTCAATTACTACTCATGTACAAATTATGAACAAATATAGTTACTGCATGAAATACATGAACCATTATGATTAATTAATGATGAACGGACATGGGATCAGTACATAACTAACACTTAGTTTCTGGTTAATTAATACATTAAGTAAGAGTGTACTACTATATTTGTTCCCCCACACTACCAACTTCAATTTGGATTAATGCCATTTCTCACTGGCTTTCCTTGTCTATTAAACTATTGTGTTTTTAACAACTTTTTCCTCCTTCCATTTTTGTCTTCTCCGCCCATTCAGGAGAAAGAAGCAGTTGGAGACTGGCGTAAAAATATTGAGGACAAGGCTGGTATGGATGGCAGGAAGAAGATGTTTGAGTCCGAGGCTTAAATTGGTGGATGTTGCCTGGTTTTGGTTTATTTTTCATAGATTTGTGTTTAAACAGGCTGTCAGAGTTGTGATCAATTTTGGTTTAAAGTAGGCTGTTGGTGTACTTGATAAATCTGATCAAAGTTTAAATTTTGCTATTTGAAACTGTTTCACTCTGTATCATCTTAAGTCTCTCAACTGTAGCATTTACATTGCATAGAAAGATGTAACGATGCCAAGTTAATTTAATTAAATAAATTATTTCACACAAATGTAATGTTTGAAGTATTTTTAATTGCCAGTGCTGTTGCTCCTGTTTGTCCATTTAATTATCTGTAGGACAGTGGCGAAACAAATTTGATTCATTAAGAAGAGAAATTTGCAAATTATGCATGATAAAATACTACTTAATACTACTACTTATACTACTTTGCAAATATTTTTTGGTAGAATTCTTCCTATCCAGAACAATTGGTATGTTGTACTGCGAATTATGAATATACTAATTATAATTACATGTTATTTTTCCGATTCTGGATGGTTGGCAGTGCTGTACTTTGAATCCATTTTTGAAATTATTTTTATCATATTTAACTGTCCAATGATACTTGTATTCTCTCTGTGTCTTTGACCTGTAGTACAGTAATTTTTAAATTTCATTTTTACTTATTTAGTATATTTTCTTTCTTTTTTAAAATAAGTTATTATTTTCCCAGCTTTGAAGCATTCAGAACTAATTCTGAAACTATGAAAACATCACCTGAGATTCGTAAGCCTATGTTAACATATTAATGGTGCCGCTTCCTGTGATCATAATTAATGTGAAGCTAAGTCTTGCAGGCCTGAGGGCTGAAGGGGTTATTTCGGAAGCAGCTGGATGGGGGTGACAGTATTTCTAGAGGTTGCATTCCTATTGGTCTATAGGGGATTCTGCTTCCATAAAGAGAAATGGACTTTTGCTGAGCCATCAGAGAAGACCATATATACCTCTTAGGAATGTCTTCTGTCTGTGGCTTGCCAGTCTGTACCTTCCTTCCTCCAAATCTGTCCTGCTCTCCTTCTTCACTTATAGGTGAGAATCGCTCCTCTCATTTCAGCATCTTCTAGCTGTATGACTGGGTATAGAACATTTCTGACTAACATTTTCTTATAAGTGATTTATGTTATACATACGTATCATCTCCACAAAACAGGGTCATCACAGTAACAGAATGAAAGTTTGTTTTTGAGAGTCATCATTCTTGGAAGTAACTCAAACGCTCTAAGGTTTTGTATAGCATGTTAAATGACCTAGAGGGAGAGAGTCTGGCACTATAAAACTGGCACAGAGAGGCTTTGGTCTCAGTCTTTTGCACAGGCATAGTCAAAGCCTTAAAAATGGTATCCATTGCTCAGACTGCCACAGCTAAAGACTCTTAAATATTTGCATGTCTTATTCAAATTCAGTTGTAGAGATTTTAGCAAAACAACTTGTATCTGTCAAAAATGCAGCTACTGTCAAAGTACTTTTTTCTATTTTTAGCATTTTGCTCTTATATTGCCAAGGCCTCTTGGTGCATTATCGAATCAATTTAGGCTGAATTATATATCAGGTCAGACTTTGTATATTCTAAACTGTTAATGTGGAGTTATATTAATTAACGACATGCATTTGTTGGATATTTCTTGGAATAGCTGAAGAAACTTTATTGATGCAAAGTGAACAGTAATATGTAACCGTGGAAATTATAAGTGTGTAGTTTGCTTAAATTTGCCAGCTTGATTGTTATTTACACAAGAGAAGGCTATACAGACAGTGTTAGTGGTCTAAAGTCTCAGGCATTCCATAAAGATTCTTTTAAATGGCAGGGGTTGTGGCACCTGTTGGGGTTTCGTGTGTTGACTTCTTGGAGAAGCGAAGAGTGTAAGAGGGCAACCCTACAAGACAGCTGGTACTTTCCAAATATAGAAACACTTTCCTTGCTCTAAATGGTCATCATACAGTTTTACTTTTTTTTTCTCTTTTAACATATCGGTAGGTTCGGGTTTAACCTAAATAATTACAAAAATTCTTGTTGAATTCAGGGGCAAGATGTCCAAATTAAGATGCCATGCTAGAGTTCCATTCTCTTCAAATAAACGGTTGAATAATGCCTTTCCTTTTGCAGGGTGGGGGTCACATAAACAGCCAAGATGTCTGAGTAAGTACTCATTTGGCCATGTTCGCTATAAAGAGACTGATTAAAATATTGCTGGAAACACATTGTGGCTTTAGGTGCAGTTTTTATTCTAAATTCAGACATGCTGTAAATAGCTCTATAACAGTGATGTAGTAATGACTGTGTACTAAGCATTTACCGTGTTAAGACTATATGGCATCAGATGTCACATATCTTCTCAAATTTCTCTCATTCACCGTGGAATAATAAAATTATTATTAACAGTGTAAGATTCTTACAAAATGATTTGCTTGTTTTAATCTTAAAAGGAAAAAGATGACATCAAGCCGTAGGCATCATCTGAAGGTAAAAATGACAATTAAAATGTAAAATTGTAAACAGGAATATTTTGTAAAAGAGTTCAGGTACAGATTCTGGTTTAAATCATGGTTCCCCAGTTCCAGTACTGGAGGGTCAGTCTGCAACACATTTTGCACATTTCCCTGCTCAAACACATCTTAATCAAATAATTACCAGGTTTAGTACACTGTCAGAAAAAAAGAGTACCAATTTGTACCTTTGCTTGTCACTGGGGGTTCTGCAAATTGTACCCTTAGCTGTAGGAAATTTTACCTTCTAAGATGTACAAACGCACTCTGAGGAACATTTTTGTACCATTGTTGGTACATTAATGTTGTTTGTACCGTGGCGATGTTCCTCAGAGTTCATTTCTGTACCTTAAATTAGAGCAGAAGGTACCTTTACCTACAGCTAGGGTACAATTGGCAGATCCTTGAGGATACAGCCCCAGAGACAAGCAAGGGTACAAATTGGTTCTGTTTTTTTCTGATTATGTAGGTATGTTTGAGCAGGGAAATCTACAAACTGTGTTGCACACTGGCCCACTAGGACCAGAACTGTAGAACCCTAGTTTAAATAGACTCAAGAGAAATACTTCTGCCTTGCTTTGGTTCATTATGATGCACACTGGACACGCCCACTGTCCTTCAGAGCCTGGTGCTTCAGATTGCAAAGAGTTTGCTGGAAGCTGAAGCTTCTGAGCTAGAAGCTGAGAAGACCCGGTACATGGCTGAGAACTGCCCCTCTCTGTCCCTGCCAGGATCAGTACAGGAGCTGCAGGTTAGCTAACAACCAGCTGTAATCTCTGCATCCAGATTAATCACACATATTGCCACCTGTGTAAAAACCACAGAATTCTCACTAAATGGCATTCATTTGTCAAACAGGTAGGTTAGCATAGAGGAAACATCCATGTGCTGCTTAGGAGGGATACTCTCTGAAATCACTTTCAATGTCTCTCTTTTCAGGAGCTGTGCAAAAAGCTCCACCAGCAGATCGATAAGGTGGATGAAGAGAGATATGATTTAGGAAGCAAAGTGGAGAAGTCCAACAAGGAGGTAAGTCAATTTTCCAAAGCTTCCTATGTAGGTAGGTCTGGGGAGGTCACTGATGTCAATCCCACCCTTGTGACTTTGACCAGATTGAAGACCTGAAGATTAAAGTGGTTGACCTGAAGGGCAAGTTTCAGAAACCGGCACTGAAGAAGGTGCGCATGTCTGCCGATGCCATGCTGAAGGCTCTGCTGGGCTCCAAGCACACGGTCAATTTGGACCTGAGGGCCAACCTGAAGCAAGTGAAGAAGGAGGTCAGGGAGGAGGTAAGTATTCATGTGGACTGTTCCTGCCACATTTCACGAGTTCAGATGACTGGCAGAGGCATTATTACATTCCCAATCATAATAACAAACTGCTGAACAAGGACCCAAGAGAGACTGCAGAAATACTGTATTGTTTTTTTCCTTAAATATTGATTTATATGGAGAACTAAGCAGAGGTGAGATTTCAGGTCCAGACCAAGATTTTATTTCAACCAACCAGTTGAGTACTCTGTGACTATGACTCTTTATACTCAGCTGGTTGGTTGGTCTGGATTTGTACCCTCTGGACCTGAAATCTCCACCACTGGAACTAAGGTGCTTTGTAACAGTTATGAATGCCACAAATACACCAGTATGAGAAACATAGAAACATAAGATCTGAATCATGTAACCTTAATATTCTTGCTATTTATCACTTTATGCTATAGCATTTTATCAAAGTCGAGCAAAATTATTGAAGCAATAGCACTGAGTATCTACTTTGAGCAAACCTTTAGAAAATATGCAACCAGCAAGCCTTAAGTGTTAATCAAATGCTATTGAAGGAATCATGATTTCCTGTCTAAATCTACCCCACTAGGAGAAAGAAGCAGTTGGTGATTGGCGTAAGAACATTGAAGACAAGGCCGGTATGGGTGGCAGGAAGAAGATGTTTGAGTCTGATGCTTAAATTGCCTACCACCTAGGGACTGCATAAAGTTCTCCGCATAAGGTTCAAATGGACTGCAACGCAGAATCCATTTTGACTTTATATCAGTCTTACTTATCCCAGTCTGCTGTTTGCACATGATCGATTTTTAAACCCAGCTCACCAAGAAGGCCAATAGTAAAGATCTCATACTCCTGCTGGTCTGCAGAAAAGCCACTGCTTAACGTCTTTGAACCTAAAAGCGGTCAGAAATTTAAATAAAACACACATTTTGCTAACAAATGTGTTGTGTTGCCGAAATGATTACAGAATGTAAGACTTTGTGATCCTGACAATTCTTTTCATTCCTCACTGTACACAAAATTTAGCTCCGTTAAAACTTAGTATTGTTTAGTACAGTACAAAAAGGATATAAAGAAAATGACATGCTGATGTGTGCCATCTCTCTGATATGTGAGTTTTATATTGTGCCAGTAGATTCTTTAGCTACGCCTAATTATCTTAACATCCATCCATCCATTTTCTGAAACTGCTGAATCCCAACTGGGGTCAGGAACAATAGGCGCAGGCAGGAACCAACCCTGGGCAGTCGCCAACACACCACAGGGTGCTATCTTAACATCCTTAACCATAATAGGGCTCAAGCTAACAAAGGCCTATTAAAAGACACTCAAAGATAGATTCATCCTCCCAACCAACTATCCCATACAGCATGATGGAGAGGTTAAGTCTTATGTCCAGCGTGTAGGGCAGGAGAACACACTGGACAGGATGCCAGCCAATCACAGGGCACACCTACAAATGGGCAATTAAGATGCACCAGTTTGGCCAAATGCTTGTTTTTGGACAGTGGGCAGAAACTGCACAACAACGAGAAAATCTGTGAATTCCACCAACACATGGGGGTAAGATCTGAAAGCTTCAGTCTGGGCGGTGTGAGGTGGCAGCATCACCCACTGCACCACACACACACACACACACACACAGCCGTGCAATCATATCTTTTTGGGGACCGCTCATTCATTTCTATGGGAAAAATGCTAATGCTAACTATGGAAACTGGCCCCCAGTAAGGTAAAAAAAAAAAAAAACCGGGTCCCCACAAGGTAAGGTATACCTGGACCACACATACAAACACATTATTCATGTCGGATATCAAGTACTCGCAAGTAATATTCATTAAATCTTCAGAAAATATAATTAGGGAAAAGACTCTACATATGTATGTTATGGTTTTAGGACAGCTGCGTTGACTCCTGTGGGTTCATCTCCGCGAAATGGTAAGGCTGTTAACGTTGCCGGACTTACGTCTAAACGGCATTTATAATAAGAAAATAGCTTAATTTTAAAAATAAAGAGTGGATAAAGCATCGCTAAATATTTACTTGCGGCTAACGAATATACGAAAGTTGTATTTCCGTGCATGTAAACAAATACCAACCGCTACGACAGAAAAGGCAGAGCTTACTAGGTGCCTGTCCAGATACAGATATATTAACAATATTTTCTTTGTGTGTTGGTAAAAGCCTGCAGTGGTGCCATTTATTCACCCTATTTAGGTCATGTTTGTTATTTGCTTTAATGGAAAGTAAAATGTGTAAATGCAATACTCTCCGCAATGCGTTAAGCCGCGGTGCTGTTTGTTTGTATCGATGGTATTGAATTCATGGGCATAAATTACGGTTCATACCAAAGTTACACACCTGATTGAATCATCTGGGAAGCTGACGTCACCATGTTATTTACCCAAAAGCATAAAGAAAACACAAAACTGGTTGGAAACAGTGATGTTTTTTCAACATAAATTACAATGATCCATGCAACAATTCTGGCAAAAAAATTAAAGGATCATAGGAGAAACAATCATTCATCCATACATCCATCTTCTAATCACTGATTCTGGTCCGAATCATGGAGGCCTGGAGATTCTGTGCAGATCAGGCACAAGGCAGGGTGACACTCTGAACTGGATGCCAATCCATGGCTCATGCGCACGCGCACAGATAGAGTAAGAGGCTTCTATTACTATAACTGCAAGATGAATATTGCAGGGTATCCCAGTGCATTGCAGTAGAAGCCAAATAATACACAACAAAATATATCAGAGAAATGAACCAGAATTGTAGCCTCTTAAAGCTTTTCTTTCATCATTTGTTTGTTGATGGTGTTAAATTCTTCCCAGTGCTATGGGAAAACAGAAAAAGAGATTAGTAGCTGAAGGTAGATCCTAAAATCTCCAGGTGGATTCAGAAGGTCACAAATGTAGAAAAAAATTTCATGATTTTTAAAGGAATTCGCTTTTAAACTTTAAAGTTCGACTGCGTTGTTAATGTATGCAACAATGTAAATGTGTTAATACAGGTAATGATGGGCTTGGGTGGCTATTTAGCTGAGCTAATCTCTCCCCCAGGAAAACCCATAAACTCTTCCCATGGGCAACAGGACCGTCTTCGCCTCTATTTATGGTCACGGCGCTCTCTGTTTCTAACATCCTTTCTCAGTCCTCTGTCAAGCAGGGGTATCTGCTGGTCTCGAGTTTCTTCAAGAAGCCCACATGTCAGCCAGCAAGGACGTGACTTACTAAGTTTATCTGCCTGCCAACGGCCTTAGCATGCAAGTGAGCTGGCTTTGTGCTATCTGTGGGGGCAGCTAACCCTCAGGGATGCCTTTTACGACAGACGTATTATCCGGAACATTCTGCGGTAATTTGAAGAATTTCTGAATGCTCTACATGCTTCCCTACGTTCTCTGGGGTCTTCGGCCATTTAATGGACAATTATGACTGAACCTGGACCTTGTTAGCCTCAAGGCCTGATTTTATCACTTTAGCAGTATTTTTTTAACAATGCAATTTGTCTAATTATATGGACCATATAGAGCAATTTGATGGTTCTTCCTGTTTGCTGTCCTCTGGTTGGGGACCTTTTTGATGCTGGGGGAGGGGGTGGGGTGGGGTGATGAGAAAGCTAATTTGTACATTATCATTAATAACACGTGCAAAACTGTCCAGCATCGTCAATGAAGAAGAATTCCTGGTCACACCCAATAATCTTTGCATTACACACATCCTGACATCGCTTGTAGCACAATTTAATTCGAAGGTGAGCTGAGAAGCAAAAATGTTCACTGTAACATCTAAGGATAGAGTATTGACAGAGTATTGCTGATTAGATTAAATGAATGCTTAGTATGTGTCCGGTCTATACCTGATGAAATGTATGGGAGAATTCCATCCATCCATCCATCTATCCATCCATCTGTCCATCCATCTTCCAGCTGTTTTTCCTGGTCAGAGACATGGGCATTCATGTTCACATCATGCTTTAGTTTTCAGTAATACATGAAGCTCTAGAAACTCAACCCCGGATCATTAGAACTTTTTGAATGGGGGGGAGGGGTAAACAGAAGATATGGTGATTATAAATTATGCAGCTCTTTAATTCATCCATCTTCCAGAACCACCTATTGGGCCTGAATTCTACACCGGGAAGCCCAGGGCTGGAGGCTGGGATGCCGGTCTATTCCAGGGCATGGAGAATGAATAGGTGCTGGTACAGGTTATACGGGAAACCACTCCAGCCGCTCTCAGTATACTTTGCCATCAGAGGTCAGCCGTGTACCGCAGCCAGAGTACATGCTTCCCCCTCGATGGAGAGGGGGGCCACACTTAGAGACTACCTTATTTACATGCTCTCGTGGCCTGAAACATGATCACCACTTAGGCTTTCAGACCAGTATTAGTGCAGCTATGCCCTTATGAAATATAGTCAGTAAAAGTAAGTAAATCTCTTGAATTTGCAGAGGAGGACAAGAATGCTCTCCACGTGGAGGTATTCTCCTCATGGGCTTTTAAAGAGCCGAGTCTGTGAGATCATTGTGTTTCTAATGGCCTTTAAGTTGTTGAGGTCCTTCCTGGGGAGCTAGGGATGTTTAGCCCCGGCTGGGCTTTGTAATTGGCCAGGTCCTGAGAAGGTCAGATTGTGCGAGAGCCTCGCATTTCCATGGCAAGTCTTATAGACCCGGGGGAATCATGGTTCCCACAGCAGAGGCGTTGTGTTGATTCTCTTTCTCCTGCGGACTGGGAACGCTTCCCTCTGAAAATGGCGGTAATTGCGTTATTCATTTTTCTAGGTGAATTCAGTGGTGGAGTGTTGTGTCCTCACAGGCCACAGGCCACAGGCCTTCTGCTGTATGACAAGCCACTTGTTAGCTAGTATTATCGTTAGATATACAGCCAATAAAATTAAATGATCGTATCATGGATGGTGGGAGTGACTTTTTGATTGGGACCCCAGAAACAACAAACTGGCCCCTGGTGACATGCACAATTCAATTCTGCTATACATTTTCTTCTCCTTGCTGCATTGAAAACCCATAAACAATTTTGTTTTCCCTGCAGGGACACTAGGGGGCATATGTGAGCATATTTGGCTTCCCTGGCATTTTGCCGTAATTAGGGAGATGGTTAGCAAAAAAAAAAAAAAGGTTTTGGGTGGATGGGTGATATGAAACAGAGGATTTTCTGTCCCTTTGACGCAGTCCAGGATAAGCGTTTGGAAGATGGATGTTTAGCTTCTCCTGTGAAAGCACCTGAGCATAACAGATTTATCCTAGATTTCATTCTGCCGGAACACACATATCAATTTTGTTATAACATTTTTCTTTCTTTGTGCTTATTCAAAAGGGGATATTTAAAGTTGTGGTTACTCATTCCAGCCATTTTGGGAATGCTTGGGAATTTTTCTCAGCCTTGCTGCGACACAGACTGCATTGATATCATTGTGTGTCTAACCCTCCCCTCTGACTCTTCCGATTAACTGCCCCCTTGCTGTTGGATCCCATGAGTTCCCCCTGGATTCCGGGCTGCTGACCTGCTGGTCAATCAGGTTGTTTTGGCCGATGCCATTTCAGTGTCTGTTTTATGTCCTCCTCACGCCGGTTGGTTTCCAGTTGTCGTTACACTTGTTTTAAAATCACGGTCGACGTTAGGCTCGCAGTGTCAAGCGTTGTTGAACCAAGTGCTTAAGCAATTCATGCAAAGCATCCTGCAATTTTGCTAATTTATTCAAGTGGATTATGCTTAATTAATTTATGTCATGTTTTCTTTAAGGCTTTTCTTCTGGGAAGTTAACCTTCTGACCTTCCATTTGTGGTTTTAGGCACCGTGCTATCTGCTGGTGACAGGCTAACTGTCTGAGCAGCCAGTTTAATTATGGTGCATGGAAATTCAACATCCTGGCATATTAAAGCAATAATCTTATTTTACAGGATTAACTGTAATATGAACGATATGATGTGAGGAACCTAGTAAGCTTATTAATTATAAATAAAAGTTCTGAAAAGCGCTTTTTAAAAACTTTCATTTTTCTTTTGTTCCTGTGCTTTTGTGTTGAAATTCCTTTAGATGAAGTTTTGACATTTGCAGAAAATGAGGTGCGGTTTTCATTTTTCATTTTTTTTCATGTGAGTATAAGTTGAAGGTGCACAAAAATAATTGTTTTTTATTACAAATGAATTTTACTTATCAAATGACATGTTTCTTAAACTTATATTGCTATGACATGATGTGTTACGTCATTTACATCAGCACCTGTCCTTCATCTTTTTTCCATTTTAATTCTACAAATTTCCAAAAAAGTTTTTCCATCACCAGTTTTACATTTTGAAAAATATTTCCACTGGGTGCAGGGAGGCAAAATTCAGAGTCAGTAATAAAAGCTAATTTTTGGATTCAATATCATACACATTGTACAATATACAATCATGAACAATCATACACAATACAATACATGTTGTACTTGTATAATTTGTATGTGTGTATATACTTGTATTTGTACAGTATAACTGTGTACAGTATATAACAAATAAAGAATCTTGAATGGAAAAAGTACCTTTTTTGAGCTTCATAACAAGAGATAGTTGAGCTGAGCAGCTGTCATAGTAAAAAAGCTCTTAAGGAAAAACTCTGAATTATCATTTTTTTGATACCTTTGCTGTAGAACAGGTACTCTATCTCAAAAGGAAATAAAAAAAAAAGAATCTGAGCTGCGGTCAGTAGGTTTAATTCATCTGCCAAATTTAATTAGAATCAAAAATGGTGACGCAGAGGCTATTTGTTGAATTTAAATAGAACGACGCAACACGATCCAGCCCCGGTTTGTGTTCTGAGTGAATACAGGGTTTGCATTTTTGCAACCACCCATAAAATGTTTTTAAACAGGTTAAAAATTGTTGAGAGAAACAAGTATTTCAACCTATAAATATGCTGTGTAGGTTTAGGCCTGGGGCAGAAAGAAAGGCAAAATTGATGGATGTCCTTGTGTATCTCAGAAGGAACCCATTCCTTTGTAAACTCCAGGGGTGTCTGCTGCCTGGGGAATGAGAACGGTGACTATGCCCACTGCTCCCCCAGTACCGTGACCCCTCCGTGGGTGGGGAAGTCCGGCACGACGGGTGGGTTTGGGATTGCTGGAGGTGGTGGAGCCCAGTCTGGCTGTTTTTGTTGCAGTGCACAGCGTGTTTTTTTCCCTCCTTCCTGTCTCCTGTTTTCAGTGCATCGTCCATCTCACGCTTAGGACCTTTGTTATTTTTGGACGCTGTCATATTGATTTAGGCCTTTGAATGACAACGTGAAAAAGTGAGGCGTGTCGAAAGGGTTGCGATTCGTGCAAGATCATCTCCCACCACACCCACTCGGAATGATGATTTTGATGTTTTCAGACACAGACATCTGTAGGAAAAGGAAGTAGAGGCTGTTGAGGGCATGGTAGACATTGAGATATTGGTGCTGTAATGGGTTATGAAGGCTGCAATATGACGTACAGGGGTTATGTCAACATATCTACACACGTTTTCCAGTGTAACATTCCAGGGTTTGGGGTGTTCTGTAATGCAGTTTGTGATGAAAATGCTTCACTGGGTTTTGCAGAAATGTGATAAAAGAGTTAAAGTGTTGATCTACAGGCAGGCAAACATCTGAGTAGGCTTTCTGATGTACTATACAAAGACGTATGGAATGGCTTTCATATTGTAGTGTTGGCAGCATCTGCGTGTCCCAGCATGCCTTGCAAGCGCGTATATATAGCCCCTTGTTTGTCTTGTATATAGCCCCTATTTGTATTTATTAGTGTAATGTAGTATTGTGCTGCATACCCGACTTTCACATGTACCCGTACCTGTGTTTGTACTCACCCCTTGCCTGATCCTCGTGTGTCTTAGCCATTGTGTAATCACCCCCCGTGTCTGTGCCTTACCACCCATAGTGTAACTTCCCCACGTTTCCCTGCCATTCATTGTTTCCAAGTTATTGTTGCTATTTGTGTGGTCCTTTTAAGGACTTTTTATAAAGAGCAACTTCGTGTCAATCTGACTCTTGTCATCTTCATGTGCTGCCACCACAATAGCTTAGTCTGCCTGGTGCTTCAATATTTATATAATACGTGACAATAAAATGTCTTGAACCTTATGTAAATGTTGTTACAGTGTGTGTTGACTTGAATCTGTTTTCCTGACAGTGGCAAATGCAAGCAAAGTCTCCACTGAGCTGGGACTGTTTCTGCTCTTCATGAATCTGTGTGCATCCATTTGTGAACGACATCCTAACATTAGGGCCCTGAAGTGGTGCAGGCTTTAAGGTGAATGGCACCTAGGCGTGTAAGTGCACATCTTCTTCCGTATTCCATTAAGGTTGTGCCAACACTTCTGCTAGATACGTGAGATCACAAGATGGCACTGTTTCATGTACGATGTTTACAGGAGCTTCCAAAAGTCCCACATCATGATCCAGGCTCATGCGCCCTGGGTTCTCATCAAGGACAGTCTCAATTTCACTGGGTCTCTGGCTCCTCTCCACAGGCTGGGCCTTTGCTGGTTGGCGTAGTGATTCTACTCAAAGGGCACAGGGAGGCATACAAATCCTTTAACTTTTTAAGTATTATTCAGTTGCTTTCACTGGTTTTGTGTTTAACTTTAATTCATCTGCTGCAATTTGACTTCACTGGAAGATCACTATAAGTAACTATACACATACAGGTAAGTTAATGCATCATAATTTTACAAAAATCAACCAGAGTTAGCATATAAAAAACAAAACAAAACAAAACAAAAAAAAATGAGACACAACATACAGGAGAGATCCAGTTGACTGACCACTGTCCAGGTCGATCTGAGCACCAGTCACTGGAAAATAGATCTGCATTCCACAGCATTAATAGGCTGACAGTTTCTGTCAGTCATGCAGTGACTTCTTCCCTTTAGTTACTACATTCCTTATGATGAGGCCTCTATCCGGTGAGGCAGTGGCCTTTTTCCCAACATCTCTCTCTCTCCCCTCCTCTCTCTCATTCTCTCTTTCTGCCTATAGTCCTGTGGGAATAGCTATGTCGTAACTGTGTTTCACAAGATTACTCCTTGACTCACTACAGACAGTACTCCCAGCACCATGAGTAATCAGTATGAGTAACACTCTCTCTGACAGATTTCTTCTTTAATATTCCTGAAGCTATGACTTCACTCTTTCAGTAACACATCTGAGACGGTGATTAAAGTTCTCTGTGGCGCCTTATTAGGTGAGTACTGTTCCCATTTGTGTATGTGTCTGTGCCGTCTGCGTCAGATATTTTCCATAGTGGAGGATGAGGGATTTTATTGATTCACCTCTTAGAAGCAAGGCTACCATGTTCAGTCTGCAGAAATAAGGGATGATGATATTTATGGGTGGGTGAGAGAACGGATCACATGCCCTGAAAATACGGGATCAATCGCATCTTGTATTTACTCAAAATGGGACATAGTATTTTATTTTGCATAATGGGACAGTCCAATAAAAAAGGGATAGATGACAACTCCACTGTTTAATACAGCCCACAACATGTTTTTAATCCACTATTAAATGTAGCCAGCAGATCGGTCTCTTCATTTCCACGGGATAAAAGGAGATGTCTCATCTTTTGGTTAATAAGCACCAGCAAGTTTCACACTACTGCCCCCCCTCAGCAAGTACCTATGAAGTCAGCCAGATTTGTAGAGATATTACACGAAAAACTATCGGTTATCTGTATTGGTCAAAATTTCCATATCATGCACTACTACCTAATGTATTGTTTTTTGTTTCTGTTTGTAGCTTTTATGATAACATCCTCCATACCATCTGCATCAACCTGCTTATCAGCTTCAGTCGTTTGTAAAAACTGCATGACAACATTGAGTAGCAGGTCAGATAAAAGCCAAATAGTGTCTTAACTAGCTTCACTTTCAGTTCTTGTCTTTCAATTCTAATTACAATTTCCTAGCCTCAGTCTGCATCATACATTTCTGGTGGGGGAGTCACACGTGGTGGGGGAGTCTACATTCTATCATTTACTTTATTCTGTCATGTATTGCTGTGCTTTGTATTACAGTTACACTGCAATACCATACGTATGCAAGATTCTTTGAAGAGCTGATTGAGGTGTGTGAATGGGAGGAGAGAACCATAGAGGCATAATGTGCTACCATCAGGAGAGATGCTCACTCCATGGAGGAGCTACATGGATGACTTCAGAAAGCTTCATGCACATAGGCCTTTTTGGCTGGATCATGCTTGAGTTCACTGTGAAATCCATCAGCCTGGGGTACAAGCAGGTAAAGGTACGGCTTGAGCTGGAGTTGAGTGATTAAATGGAGTGAGGAGTGATTAAATGGGGTATACCTGAGCTGTTCTGCTTGGAAGCCACCAAGAAAAAACAGAAGGCCAGGGTGGTGGATGAAGTCACCGGACTAGAGCAGAGGCGTTCTCAGATCAAGGCAGTATGTTCATTAAGCCTAGCAGGAGCATGTAAGCACCAGGAACAATAATAGCCAATATGCTCCAACCAGGTAAAGAGTGGCACATGCAAGGGGACCTCAGAAGGCAGTTGATCTTCCTGAGAGACACAGTAGTGCCTACACTCCAGACAGACACCATAATATGTAGTCAGCAGCAGAGAGACGGGTCCTCGTTATAGAAGTCAGCATCCCCTAAGAAAAAGGCATAACAGCAGCCAATTCAAGGAGGTAGGACCAAGACATCTGATTGGTTGATCCCGCCTCCTCTAAAATGTGATTGGTTATCTCTCTAAACCAATTATTTTTCGTTCTGCCTTCAGAACATTTTTGTGTAAGTAAAATTCCTATGAGCGTGTAATGTGCCTCTTCCTTTAGCCCCCCCATGGTAGGATGATGTAACTGATATAGGATGAGGATGCTGATTAGACCCATATGTGGCGGCTGTGGTGGGATGTCTCCAGGGGCATTCTGTTCCACTGTGCAGGGGCTCTCTCCTCACAAGGCTTATAGTAATAGCTCCATTTAAAACTTGATTATGCCAATGTGTTTTGCAAGAACCTCCAGAGACTGCAAATTTGCTCAAAGCCACAGCTTACAGTTTTGATCCTTCATTTACATGGATTGGTGAAAGTTTACTCCATTATGTAGACAAATTAAACAAATGAAAACCATACTTAAGTCAAAATGACAACGGAATCTGTACAACCTTTGGCACAGAATGTTTCTTATGCGTTACAAACTCCAGAGACAGACAAATTTACACCACACGTCCATTTATTTTGGAATTATCTGGAGAAAGGTCCTTCCATTTTTCCACTGCTCTTCACTAAAGAATAATGATGTCATATGTTTGTGTTTCTGTCAAAAGCCCCGGGGTCATGTGATTCAGTAGGGAGAGTTTGCTGACGTGTATCAGATCTGGTCTCCTGCCTTCTGGCCCACCAGGTGCTGAGAGCATGATTGCTTCTCATCTGGAGCCACCGGATCGTCCGTGTGTTGCAATGGAGAGAAAAAAATCCTAAATCTGTCACAAAGTGGCCTGCCCTCCTGTCATTTTGGGTAACGTCCCAGAAAGCTGGAATCAACGCACGCCTCTTATATTGCAATATTGAACATATAGACTGCACTCCTCCAGAATTCTCAGATCATACTAGGTTCCATCTTATTAAAATATATTGAACTAAATAAAGTTTGTGATTTATAAATCCGCAAATATCTGAGCAATAAAACATAAATCCATGTGTTCAATTTCTTGCAGCTGTTTTTTTGATTCAGTGTCAACTCATAAAGCCCTTTTAGCTCTGCCCTTGCTTTTTCATGTCTGGCGTTGATTATAGTATTATGGACATTTCGAATCCACATCAAATTTAATATATAGTATATCATTTTTGGAAGCATATTCACACTTCGTTTTTAAATTGTACTGTTTTCAAAAAAAGATTCAGTAGATAAACTGGCCACTACGTAAAAATATACAAATTTAACTGAAACAATCAAACTTTTTTTTTTGGTACAAAATAAAAAGGTTGCTGTGATGTACATACATCCTTTAAGAGAGTGGAAAGACACCATGTGTGGAATATATTGGGCTTGTATGATGTTTTTCAGGGAACATTCACAGATTACAATGGCCTGGGTTCAGGAGCCCTGGATCAAGACATTAAATCTCTTGATCTGGTGACAGCCCTTTTCGTTGGTTTGGGTGTCTGGGGAGGAAGTGATTTGTGAGCTGAGAGGATTTATTATGTTTAGGGAAGCAGCCATACAGAGTTCGTCAGGTAGGACACACAGACAACCCCTGCTGTTTTGGTTTACCGATCTGAATGTGACCATAAGCAAAGCCTGTGCTTTTGCAGTCATTTTAAATAGCAGCCAGATCCTATCCAAACGTATCATAAGGAATATATATTAGGCGTGATTCTGAAAGAAGTTACTCAAGTCGTTCTATTAGTAGTTTGATTATTCCTTGATATGCTAAAACCCTGGAGATTGCAAGTCGGTAAATCAATGTGACAAGGTGACACAACTCTTGCTCAAACTGACTGCAGACAGTAAGCCTTGTGTTCCCGCAGCTTGTCTTACGGGTGCAGAAATTTTTGGAGGCTATGAAGATAACATCTCTCCTGGCATCAGATTGGTCTCGCTCCTGTAAGAATAGCATCTCTGACAGGGCTGGGTGATGTTATCGTCAAGGTTGCTTGGCATTCAGCAACAAACCCCCACAAGCCCCTTGCAGGTCTTCCGGCTGACGGAAGAAGGTTGCTCTGAGGGACAGTGTTGTTGTCTTTAATTTTTTCATGTGGGCATGCTGTAAACCATCAAAGTTTCACTTATGAGGAGGAACATAGAATTAGGGATGTCAATTTTGAAAATATTATCTAAAAATTCAATTATAATCTATGATAATGGGTTTGCCTGCAGAGGATGTGCATAGAATTTTGAATTAAAATGAAATAAAATGATAAATTGCCTTGTATTTTCTAAAATGTATCTTTAGACGGCAGGCCTCATCTAAGGGAACAGTCTGCTGAAGAATTTATGTGGTGCCAGTGGATGAAAGGCTTTTGGAAGTTAGAAGAAGAGTTATGATCTGTGGCTTTGGAGCAGGCTGCACTGTGATTAAATCAAAGCATTTCAATCACCTCTCACTTTTTGAAATATACTGGTGTTCGGATGTTTCTGGACGTGTGATCTTCGCAGTAGTATCTGAGGTGCTGTATCCATTTTGGAATGTTATTTTTGTCAACCATTAAACTTTATGTCATTTTTAAAAATTGGTCCTGTGGGTATTTTCTGTACTGTGAGGAGAATAGAAATCCCCTCCTATGGGGCATTGGTCTGTAGCCCTGTCATGAAGAATGGCAAGGCTGGGTTATTGTTTAATGACACTGCAGCAGCCCAGAACTCATATGGTTTCTTTGGATTTTCTTAGACGTTCTTTTCCTGGAACAAAAACTAGAAGTGACATTTCACAGAAAAATTAGATATAAAATGACTACAGCCCGGCCTCAGTTGTGTAGCAGTCCACATGAAAGGTCTTCTAAGGCACGCTTTTGGTTTTGACTCCAGCTACTTTGAATGACTCAACTGTCTTTGACAAGGAGTCGCAGAACACAACCAAGTCTTGTGTTCCATCCATCTGGATAGACCTCTGGGTCCTGCTATTTCTAACCGCCCTTCAGCAGCATGTAAACTCTTCTGTGGGTGACCTGTGGGTGGTATATCGCCTAACAAAACTTGTGGTACATTGAGGATGATGTATGATGATGTATCATAGGAGTGTTGAGGAGTGCAATGAGGTAATTAGTCATTACAAACTATAGGAAAACCACGACTAATTTAAACCATATATTTTTTAGAACCATGCAGTCCTGTACTTGGCATAATAGATTCATTATGACTTGATCACCTGACCCCTTAACAGGGCTGCCTAACCATGGTATAGGACTAAACTCCACCTCCCATGGACATATTCTGTGTTACACTAGTTAGGATGAACAGATAAAGCATCAGGAATTACATGAGCTGCTCGAAAGGAGCGACTCAGTGGCAGTATCCCCTATTGTACCTACCCCAAGTCAGTGGGAGATTTCATACCTTCATCTATCCCAGAGTGGATAGAAAAAATGTCTGTTCTCTCTCTTTCTCTTCCCTACTTTTTGATAGATCTGCTGTCAGCCCCAGGAAGATATAGTGTCCATAGTTCTCAGAGTGTGACTTCATATCCTGTCTTAACACTATAACTTTTCATTCTTTGCATGTAGTCTCGCCAATGGTGAGATTTTGCTTGGCGGCCTGAGGCCAGTAAGTGTGATGGATGGGCATTTCCATAGCCCCATTGTCACACACGGCCATGCCTAATGGCCTACCTCCTTCCTCGTCTCTTGATAATGGTGCCGTCTTGGAAGGTTGCCGCAGTCTGGATTACATGTCAGCAGCTGAAGAATATATCAACAGAGGCGTCCTGGGAGAGCCTCTTACTGTCTTGGCTTTTGTTTTATTCATGTCTGAATCTGTGCAGATTGCGATATGGGACACAATGAGTTGGCCTGATAAGGTGTGAGATGTCAACATTAATTTGCTCTTCTATGAGAAAAGCAGGGGGTGTGGTAGCCTAAAGATTTCCCAGCCGCCAACTAATTCAGCCTTCGATCGTAAACACTAGGACAAACGCTCCAGTTTTTTTCATTGTTGAATTGGACATGCTAGACGAGAAATCTATACAAAGCCTCTATAACGCTGTTAGATGCACAAGGGTTGTGGCAGCTGCAGAATAATTGACCAACTTTCTGCCTGAAAATCCCCCACAAAGAATGTACATCACCTCTATTGGGATTCCTGTGTGCAATGGACTGCTCCATTCCTCAATGGCCTTTTTGTTCCATAGGATGCCAAACGGCTGACTGCTTCCATCCATTCCTGGCCCGTCCATCTCTCTTCTGGCGCTGTCCAGTAAACTGGGAAATCTTAAACCGTAGAGGGAGGCACTCAAGATGAGAGTTTGATTGCCTTCCCTTGTCCTAGTCTAAGCTATGAGAGGTTCCCGTGCCTCTCTTTGTTTCTTTCAGGGTCTGCCTTCTGGGATGAGGACAGGTCTTACCGTATTGTTTATGTTTCTTTGTTATGTGTTTTTGGCCCTGCCTAAGCTCGCATCAGGAACAGTAGGGAGGAACAGTTGTTCCGGGGAGTGGATTGAGAGCAGGCAGATGACTGCACATTTTTGTCGAGCTGCAGTCCTCCATGTAATCGTGGAGGAATTAGCTGTGTCCGAAAGTGCGGATGGTTTATCGTTTGCATTGGCATATGCCGTAATTCCTCTAGGCTGGAAGCAGAGGGTAGCAATGGCATGCTGTCTGATTTCACTGTGAGAGAGGCAGGTTGTGGATTTGTTACTGTGCAAGAGGAAATACTCATCGTCCCTTAGGAGTGGGAGCAGAAGATAAGCAGAATTATCCAGCTGTCTCAATTCAAGAAAAAAAATCTGATTCCACTCCTGCTTTAAAATTTCTACAGCACTGCGAGGAGGGTCCTTAAAGCATTTTCCAAATATAAAGCAACAAGGGCTTATAGTATCGATGATCTTATTATCACCTTTTAGTTTTGTACTGAATTAGTAGAGTTAGTGAAAGCTTTTGTTGTTTGGTTTTGCTCTTTAATCGCCAGGGACAGGGTTCAGGTAAGAAACAAAGGGCCAAGGTAGGGGAACTGAGAGAACTTTAGCCTGATTTGGAAACAGGGTCTTACACCTGCCATCACTGGATCGATGGTGGCATTTCATATGACTGTGGGTATAAATGCCAGTTATGATCCAAAACTGCATGTATCAGTTGTGAGTGAATGCATATATTTGAAGAAACATGGATAGTTTGTTGAACAATTGCTGTAAAACTGAAGACTGACTAGTGGTTACAGAAGAAGCCTCCTCTTACCACGCTGTTAAGACTCTTCCTTCTCAACATTTATCCTCTCTGGATCTAAGTGTGAGGTGCGGAATCCTGGAAGAGTCTCAGAGGGTTATGGGAAAGTTTGTGGGGGCACTCAAAGGAACTCGACAGTGGAGGGTTTTGTCTCCAAACATTCACCCTTTTCATTCACCTCTGAGGATCCAGTTTCCCTCCCCCCTGGGTGTGCTTGTCAAAAGTGGACTCTCTCCATTGTATCTCGGGAGGCTTGGTGTTGACTGACAGCTGTTCCTCCCCTGTAGATGTGGGGCTTAGCTGTCAGTTTTTGAGCATCTGCCCAGCTGTGAACTCTGGTGCAGACAAGGCTACTACAACCACTTGTTTCGAAGGAATGGGAATGAAAGACCAGACATATGCATGTTTTTGTTTGTGTCTGGAAAACCGTTAAAAATTGAACACATGTGACTGAGTATCAGTCTTCCGGGCAGCAGCTGGAATAAAACCATCCCTATGCTTTCCCTTGGTATGACTAAGCTCATCACCACAGCTTACCTCTAATATAAGGAAGCCCCACCAAGACAGTGAGGCCTGTCCTTCTCTATAGTGACACTCTACAGTAACTATAATTGTTTTGGAAGATTTCCAGATATTCAGTTGGATATGCTTCTTCTTAGTGCTTTAATTCCAGAAGTTACCCCTGAAAGTCCACCTCAGTCTTAATCTTAATCTTACAGTACTCCCCCGTATCCACAGGCAGTGTTGAGGAAGTTTCTCACAAAGGTAATCCATTAGAGACTGAGATGGAAAGTTCAGATCCAGGAAGTAAAAATCCAGATCAAGGTTTCGTTTCAACCAACCAGTTGAGTGCTCTGTGACTGTGACCCTTTATACTCAATTGGTTGGTTGAAATGAAGCTTTTGTCTGGATTTGTACATTCTGGACCTGAACTTCCCATCTCGGGCTGTAATGGATTATTTTTGTGAGTAACTTCCCCAACACTGCAGTCCACAGGTGATATGTTCCAAGACCTACCACCAATGGCTAAAACTGAAGATAATAGCAAACTATCCGCAAATCTCATACATAACGTCATTTTTGTGTATATACATATGGTAAAGTTTAATTCATAAATTACGCACAGTAACACATTATCAATGTTAGATACAGTAATAATAAAGTACTTTGTACATTAGTATACAGTACTTTACAGTACTGCACTCTCGAATGAAAAGGGTTCTGGTGTTTTAGTTTAAGGTGACAGATCAATGAAAAAATATCATATATCAAGGGATGACGGAGCAATTAAAATCATATTTTTTTTAAATACATTTCTATAACACAGATACTGCAATTACGTGGGAACGAATGCAATCAATGAGAATGCTAGAGGCAGACTGGATGAGAGTTCTGCAGGGACCCGTGGGTATGGGAACAAAGAGATATGGGCTGGAGGATTTCACCATGTTACAGCCTGTACTTGCTTGGCGCACAGTTAGAAACTTATGAATTGATTATTTCTAGAATTTTGCTTTTTTTTGCACTGTGGTAAACTACAGATAACTGACAGCGCAGATCCTGGGATCCCACAGTATTTAACCATCATGTAATCTACTGGTATGTGAAAATGGCACCAGCCCATTGGTCCCATTGTATTACCTAATGCAGACGTTCTTTACCAAATGTTATAATCACAGTAAAAGAACAAAACCTTGGGGACCCCCAGACGGTCCACATTTTTGCTCCCTGCCAGACAGTCCACATTTTTTGGAGTGGGGGTGGGAGCAAAAATGTGGACCACCTGGGGGTCCCAGGGATCAGTTTGAGAAAGACTGTTTTAATGAATCATACTAGAAGTTCTTCTTCCACTCCTGGTTCTGAGCGTGGAGTTGGTGTGGGTGGCCTCTGGATACCATGGTTTTTCAGCTGCAATCTGAAAAAGCAGTTTGCTGCAATAAGCAGTTTGGTGAGTTGGTGTTCTGTTGTGCCCTGTGATGGCCTGGATTTCCCCTGCCACTGTCCCTGTGTTTCCTGGGATAAGCTAGGCTCATTGTGACCCTGCACTGAACAGTCATGGAAGATGCATGGATGGATTGATAGATGACTATAGATATTGCAATTATTTATTTAAATCCCATCATCATTTTCCCCTGTATTTAACACAGTCAGCTATTATAGCATCTTTTAATTACTTTGCAGTATGTCCTTTGTCTGGAATTGCTGTGCTTATGTTTTGGCAGCTAGAGATTTTTTTTTTTTTTTACCGGAATATTTTTACTAGCACTCTGTGGACCAATAGATGTTGATTTCTGGAAACATACATAATCTTTAACTGCCCTATAAATGATTTTATACTAACCTTATGTACTTATTTAATGGTGTTTTGGTATTTTTCTAGCTTAAATATACTACTTTACTCTTCAAAATGAAAGAAATGTGCTAAAAAAAACTGTTAAGCTGCCAAATTTTATGAATACACAGCAAAAGTGTTGATTTAGTGAAAAATGTGATAAATGTCCCTTGAACCCTGATCTCATTGTACATGCATTGCTCACCGAAAGTGTCTGTTTGTTACAAGACAGGGATTGCTTCCAATTGTTTCTGTGCTTTTGTTAGGCTAAGGAGCTTGTTGGGGGGAGGGGGGGTGGAGCCTGTCGGACTGATTTGGTGCGGATTTTGGGGGAGTGTCATCTTACGTCTCCCCCAGGGAAAAGTCACATGACTCCATCAGGGAAGGGGGGAAGGCACTCGCAGCCCCACGTTTTTGGAGCACTCAATGAGAACCACATGCAGAGCAGGGAGGCAGGGCATTGACTGAAGGCTGTGCCACGGAGAAGAGCGAGCGCACAGACTCACGCCTGACATTTCTGCCAGACAGCGCAGGGAGAGAATCTGAAAGGCAGCCTCGTGTGTTTCTGTGTGTGTGACGGGCTCTGAGGGAGGGAACAAGAGAGAGAGACACATAAATACACAGATCCTTCCAGGAAACCCCATATTGCTCTTTGGAAGGATTAAGGGGAAAAGGCCCCTTTTTTACAGAAAAGCAGTGGGTTTCGGATATTCTCATAGCGCTAGAAGGGAGAGAAAAGGGAGACAGACATGGCAGGCGCTCTCGTGAGAAGAAACTCCAGCAAGCAAGGTCTGCAGAACCTGCTGAGGTGAGCATGAGAGTCTTTTTTGTTTGTTTTTCCCTGAGTTAAGTTTGGTGCTGTTAGTGAATTCATGTTGCCTGAAGCCCTTTGTTCTGAGCCAACCTGTTACTAGGGAACTACACAGGTAAACCCTCTGCGTTGCCCTGATATGAGAGATGTTTGTGAACTGGAGCTTAATCTCTCCATACATAGCTGGATGTCGCTCTGTGACCTGCTGTCTGTAATGAGCGTATGAATGGATTCAGTCAAATTCCTGCTCTTTCCAGATTTCTCTGCAAATGTTTAACGCACATTTAAGAGAGCTATTCCAGAGTTAACTGATAGCATGCATGTGAAGTATGTGTTTACGGTGGGTTACGGATTTATCAAGATTCTTGGCTGTTCCTCAGAAGTGCCCTGATTTTTTTTTGCTGGTATTTAAATTATGCAACTGTCTCTATTTATAGGTAAAATGAAAGAAAAAGTGAGAAACTCTTTCACTTGCTCTCTATGGAAGCTTCTGTTAGGCAGCCAAGGGAAACAAAAGGGAAGACATCACACTCTGCGTAACGCATTTGCACGTGTTAGCCAGGCAGCCTTGGCTGAGCCCGACTTTGCCAGGGATTACCCTACGCGGGGCTCCACCTCAGGCGAGGACTGAAACGTCTCTGCCTGATTCCACAGTGGCTGATGGCTGTAGAGTAAAGCTTTAGTACTGGGGTAAATTGTTAGTAGACGGTGTATTTTTCTTACCCTGTTCTCCTCTCGGCTGTTCGTTTGTCGTCTCTCTGCCGAGTTTCTGCCGAGCAGTGAGACACGGGGCCCCTTGGGCCCTTGATTGGATTAGCCCTCCGTATGGTGCTGACTAAGTTCTGGACAGCTCCTGTGCTGGGGCTCTGAAGAGCTGGTACCCCCCCCCCCTCCCCACGACAGTCTTTTTTAAACCGATACAAATGAAAGTTTCCACCCTGCATGAAAGGAAAAGTCGTCTGGTCCTCCCTGACATTTCTGTTGGACGTAATGTCTGATGTCTAAGCGTGGTGGGAGTGGATGGAAATGATTGCGAGACGGAGTCCCTTCCTATCCTCAGCAATGTGAAATGTAGCTTGTGCAGGTCCCGTTGCTGCTGTACTCGATGCGTATTGGCAAAAAAATTAAATGTATGAACGATACATTTTCTCTCATCTGAAGGCTTGTTGGCGGGCAGTTTAAGTACTAAGGTGCTGCTGTATCTGCGGGTGCCGCCTCACGTCTCGTCACACACCTCCGACGAGAGCCGATCGCTCTCAACACCCAAACCACCCTTGGATAGACATGGCAGTATCTTTACAGAGAAGTGGCTTCTCATTCACCTCCATCCTTTATCATCCCTGTGATAAAGAGTGAATTGGCAGGGCAAGCCCGTTCACGATAGGAAATAAGCTGTGCTCACCACATCTTATACACTATGATTGCGGTGGTGTGATGTAATGCTTTTAAAAAGCATACGTGCATGCCTATGATGTCTATAAAAACAATTAGCCTGACGTGTAGTTCCCCAGCCCGTTAACACCACAGTAGGGACTGCCACGTCGGACTGGCGTTTATCTAGTGTCCTGTTTCAGTTGCATGTGTTTAGTGACCTCTCTGGCCTGACTCAAGCTCTGGTTTTAATCAGTGTTGTGTGGGGGGTGATGGACCCTCCATGCTGGACCACTTTTGTGAGGTGGCTGCTGGTGATGTCAGGAAGAAGGCATTCAGGTAGGAGACAAAGGGGGCCGGACTTCTTTCTCCGGCTGTGTGTCGATGTGACCCCATGTGTATCAGGGCTTAATCTCGATCTGTCCCCAAAAGCCTGTCCTCAGCTATAACACTGCACAGCTTCACTTCTTGTCAGTATCTCTGTGATAAGGTCCAGAGATTGGCTTGTCTGGCATGGTGGATGGGGATAGGCTGAGCTATGACCCCCCACAACGTCCCATTGGCTATGCCCTCCAGAAGGCAAAGGTTGTGCTGTTTTGAAAGAATGTAAACACGCCGGGATTTTTCTGCTGGCCATGTCCCACCAGCCTTTGGACCTAACATGCCGGGAGGAAGAAAAGATGAAATGTTTAGTCTTTGCCTTGGTTTGGTCAGTTAGACTTCTGTCATCAAAACCAAACTCCCAGAGGATCCCCTAACAATGGGAAGAACTTTGTGGGGAAATTGTAAATTCCACAAATACTTTCTGAGAGCTCTGGGGGTTAAGGGCTCCGCAGGATAGATTCAGGCGCCTTTAGGATACGATTTGAACTCATTGGTCCTTGTACAGACTGTCTTCTCAAGAACCCTTGTAAGGAATGCAGATATATTGCTGGGTATACACTGATTTAGTACCTCCTTTTATTTTCATTGCTTTGTATGTGAAGTCCCTGAAGAGGGTAGTAAATATTCTACCACCACGCTAAACAAATATATACTGAGAAACTGGCCCACCACTGGACTGCAGAAGTTCATGTCCCTCTTTGTGGTCTGCATATCTCTCAGTTCCTAAGGAAATGGACGGATGAGAAGCATAAAGGGACAAAAAAGGAGAAATCGCTAACTGAGCCAGGACGTTTGGACAAAGTGACCGAAACTGATTAGTCATAACGACAGTCCAAATTTGAAAGACCAGCTGTTCCTTTATAAGATTGTATCATCACATTGCAATGGGCACATTTTTTACTTTCATTTTTTATTAAGATTTTTTTCATTTGTTTCCAACAGAGTATAAAGAAGGGTGTCAATTTAACAGCATATTCATTGACACTTGGAGAATTTCTGTGCTACATCATCGTAATGACATGGAGTCTTTCTCAATGGTGTCTTTTATGACAGAAACTCACTTGACAATGACAATGAGCTCTACTGATGTCACCCCCCTCCCTGTATGTGTAACGTGGATCTGAGTTGGCGTTGTACATGTGTTAGAGGGAAAGCGCTTTGTAGCCTTAACCGCCGTCATGGAAGGCAGAACGTTTGTTATATAAACAGCACAGATGTGAGGGTGGCAGTGATCAGGCAAAATGTTGCATTGAAAGGACAGGATCAAATGTTTCACAACGATCATCTGAATTAGCTTCATGGTTTGTCAGTGAGGAAAACAATGTTGCAAGTTTGGAAACAAAAAAGCTGGACTGATTTTGTCACGACAATTGAACGAAACTGTTGAAAAAAGGGCCACAAGGTACCTGAGCTCTGGTGAATAGCAGATAAAGAACAAACATCCGAACAAAACAAATGGATGAGCACTAATCCTGGACACAATGTTTGACAATAGTGCCTTTGTTTTGGTGGCGGGGGGGAACAGGATGAGGTGTGCCAGTTTGGGGGTTGCCATTCTTCTGAACTTGTGATCTCCTGAGTAGTAGCCAATAGCATGTGATTTGAGAGGGAGGGGGACCCTTGGCTCCGTTTTTAGCAGCCAGGTGTCAGACTTTACACGGACAGGTGGGTGAAGGTGCTGGGCTTGGCACTGAGCTCCTTCCTGTCATTGGTGGGAATGGGAGCCAGTCGTGATTCACACCAGCCGTCCACTACACTGCCACATTCTGCTCTCGGGTTTGTTTGTTTCAAGATAAATCGCCAAAACTAACTAAGGCCTCACAATGGTTTTGGATAATGAACCGGGAAGTGTCACAAACAGATAATTCACAGAAATATCTTACTTTTAGCCTTATCTCAGGTTTTTAACCTAATAGTCGCTGACTTTCTCGCTGTTGCAATGTGTGGAAAGCTTGTAGAGATACGCCGGACAAGGATTCCAGTGAATGGAATGAGGAAATTTATTCAGCACTCTCATGGAATGACTGGGAAATAACCTGACCAAGATGTAAATACATGGTTCGCCCTCTGACCTATCCGAATAAACCCTGTGAGCCAGGCTGTTACTCCCAGTCTCTCTGCTGCACATACAAATAGAACAAATGTAAACAATGATCCTCTGAATCATTGGATGCAATAATAATATTCAGCTATTGAGGTTAATCACCTTTTCACCACAAAGCCAGACCTGAAGCCCTTCCTGATCACCCAATTCTGGTTTATGCTGACCCACCGCCGATCCCCTGCTGACCCAGTTTTCAGTGTCGGTATCTCCGCTCCCTCCCCGAATCCGCTAATCAGCCTCACCTGCGACACATGACACCGTCCCATCTGGATCAGCAACAATCGTCTGTTTCACTGCGGCTTTGTTCCCCAGGAGAGCATGATGGGACTTGTTCCTTGATGGGTAAACAGAGGCCTGAGCCGCCTGAAGCATTTCCTCAATGGCTGTTGCCTATGAAACTTCCCCCAACTGCCCCCCCCACCCCCCCCCGAAAGGACATTGTGCCTCTATGTCGTAACTGTTAAAGGACAAATGAGTTTCTAGTGTGAACCAGTTTCTGCTAAATCCCCCTGATAGCTGTGCTATTACAAACAGTAGAAAAGGTTTTTCTTGCAGTTCAGTCAGTAATTTAATTAAAGACAATGGTCTTGCTATAAGTACAGCCTGAGAAATACCTTGATGTGTTTCCAAAAAAGCATTTGTTAGTAGGGTTAGTAATAGTTGTGGAGGAGTCCAGGACCAGGCCACAGGAGGATCCTGGGCGATCCCCGGAGCACAGGACCAGGCCACAGGAGGATCCTGGGCGATCCCCTCAGATTGTGTGGTCTGTGGAGAACAGCTTCCCTGCTCCAGCTGCCTCCTGACTTCTTCACCTCTCCTCCCTCTTTTTTTCTCCTTCTCCTTCCTTGCAGTCTTCGCTTCACGTACACTGGCATTCCCCGTGTTATCCCTTAGCGCCAGAAGAGCTTAGGGCCCCTAGGCTGCACCTCAGGGGACAGCGGGGGCCCGTGATCCTGCTCTGTATTTATGGATTTCTCCTGCCAAAACAGATGCTCTCAGAGCTTCTCATCCTGTCCAGTGAAGCAGACGGTGGTGTTGGTGGTCTGGGAGTAATTAAGGGACCATTAGTGACCTGGCCCGCTTAAATTAATCCAAAAGCCAAATAAAATGCAAACTGTAACCAGACCCCTGATGACACAGAATGGGACTATAGACAAGCTTCTTTGTTCCAGCCCATGTGGTACAAGGGTCCCATCCCTTCTTCGTTGTGGTGTTCCATAGGGTAAACAAAGAAGGATGCAGGCTAGCAGTGCCCTGACACAGGAGGATACCGCTCTCCTCCACTGGGGGCAGTGTTGTAGGCAGTGTGTTTTCTATTGTGCTCTTGAAAGGGCGTGGAGCCTCTTTTCAGTGATTTCCCTCTACCCACTTTTTCTCTTTTTATATATTGCCCTCCCTCTGTTATATAACTGTTCGGGATCAGGCTGGAGACAGGGATCGCCCTCTCTCCTGGGGTGGCTGGTTAGGGTGGCTGTCAGCATGTGTTATACTCTCCAAGCTTGCCAGTCCATTGGTAGGCACATGTCAAACCCAACATTTTTGCAACCCCGGTCAGGCCCGAGAGGAGGCTTTCCATGCAGTCCATGCAACAACTGACCCCCCCCCGGGAATAAGGCAGGAGTGTGTGTTTACTAGCAATGCAAACACTGAGACCTTTCTGCGTTTCAGGCCATGTACCACTGAGCTGGACATGAGCAAGCCTGAGAGTCAGGCCCTTGCATGCAAATTCCTCACGTCTACAGCCAACATCCTCGCTTCATCCTGAGAAGCCCATCATTCCATCTATCTACCTTCTGGCTACTTGCTGAAGTCAGGGAGAACCTCGGGCCTAGGGCCTAGCTCAGACAGCATACGGCATTTGGCATGGGAACACCTTGGAAAGGATGCCAGTCCATTGAAGGGCACAAACATCATTGACCTATGACTGGCATGTATAGAGATGCATAAATGGAAATATGGACATAATAGCAACATAATAGCAGGCTAACCAACATGTACATGAAATATGTACATAGTCCCAGGCAACACCTAGGACTGGACTTGGCTGTTAACCAACCCCTAAATCTATGTATTACTTATTTAACTACCTCTGCTTGCTGTTGCACTGCCTTATTATTTGCACATACTACTATAATTGCACATCTGCACTTTATGACATCTGTGCCCCTACCCAACTGTTGGGTTCCGATGCATAACATTTTTAATGTAACCCTACCTAACCCCACTGCATTTATACCCCACTGTCGTGTCATGAAGTGTCGAAAAACAACATTTCTCTGCAAGCTGTGCTGTGTATGTTTGATATGTGACAAGTAAAATTTGAATTTGAATAAGCAGTGGAAGTGTTATTTAAGATAACAGAAAGTCATAGCTTCTCAGTCTAGATTTGAAGACTGTAGCCAAAGGGGAATCCCTTACACTGTCTGGCATAGGTTACCGTAAACTGCGAGTTCTGCAGCAGCCACCAATGCTTCCTTTGTTTGTTCTGGAAAATGCTAGAAGACCTGCATACTGTAATGTGAGAATGAGTTCTGGATTTTACATGTTAATCAGCCCGGTTGGACAAGCTGAGGCCAGATCTATCAATGCCTCCTGAGCTTAATGGGAAACAGGCCTGAGAAAGAGACCTGACTGTGGGTATAATGTGACTGTATTTTCTCATCCTGGTTGCAGTCCATGCAGCGGCATTTTGGATTCTCTGTAAGAGAGTGAGTTATAGGGTCCACATTAACTCGGCGCTGTTCACGCCAGAGATCTGACAAATCTGAAAGGTTCGAATCATATGTGACTATTAAAGATGATTAAAAATTGTCTTGTAAAACAAAAAAAAGAAGAAAGCACTGACATTTGTGCAGCAATAGCAAGAAAAACAGTGCATTGTTTATTTAGCAGTGTTTACATAAGGTGGTAGGTTACAGACCAATGGGAATCCTTTAATGTTTAGGCTTGGTTGACCTGGTTGACCTACTGTTATGCTGCATTTTATCTAAATGCTGAGGTGTTTATTTATAATCAAGGTTTTAAGGAGTGATAAATTGGTGCAGGTGTTTGCATAGGTCAGGCCAGGGGCAAAGGTCACGGGGGTGATCCCGCAGAAAGTCTAACTGGCTTCTTCTGATTTCTCTGGTCAACCGACAGAGTGACAACCCAGCGGAGCATCGAGGATGCCGAGGAGATCGAACGGGAGCGGCGCCGCAGAGCCCGAGAGGCTTTTCGCCAGAACAGCAGCCAGGCCAGCCCCGGGGGGGCCTCATCGGAAAACGGGCTCCTGGCTGAGGACGGCCTGTAAGTAACCGAGTCCCCAGCGAAGGCTGGTGCGCCATGGCTGCTCAACGAGCGGATCGGCACCAAACCGTTGCCCCGCAGGCTGATTGCGTGGAGCCAGACAGTGGCATGAACCCGATATCTTAATTACCTCAACATCCCTCCCCCTCCCATCTGTATGTCCCC
>JAODJW010000019.1:5157058-5167491 GCA_026777045.1 Hyperopisus bebe
ATTTCTTTTGGATTGTGCAACCAAGAAAAAGTAATACAAGAACTAGTTCCTCTAGTTTTTTTGGCTGTCTTTTAATTTTCCCAGTGTACCCACCTTCTCTTTGCAAAGCATAAAATCCCTGGGCCGTCATCCAGCTCGCAAATCTTATTAGACTCAGCTTCATTCATGTCCTCTGTTCCTATTGTCTGAAAGTTCCTTGTATGTGGTGGGAGGCACGTTGGTCTAGCTGCTTTTTCCTGTCTTCTATTATTTTATCTTTTGCTCTGGGTTGTGACACATCCGTTGTTCCTTCTGGTAACTAAAAAAATGCATGAAGAAATGTTAAAGTGTCGTCCTTCCTGTGTTGACAGCAGGAGGTGTGGTGGCCAGAGCCAGTCTTGCGATGTTGTGTGATTCTTTTAATTCTCTTAACACCTCGAAGGGTCACGGAGGATGGTCTCTGGCACCATATCACTTAAAACATTATATAGTGCCAAGCAGAGGGCTAATTTAAAAATACAGTCCAAACAAATACTTACCCTGGGTTTTTTTTCCTTTTCCCAGAGATCACCCCAGTGACCCCTTTTTCCCTCATCCCCAAACATCACTTAATGGGGTTAATGATTCACCTCTTTCTTCTGACTTCTTGCATATTGTATTCTTTCAGTCATTGTATTCATCATATTCTTTATTATATTCTTTAGTTTTGTAGCATAGCTTTACTTAAGCATGGACAACAGTCTGTTATCCAGATATACTTAACTATTTATTTTTTTGTCTGCTGAATAAACATTTTTAGCATACATTTAGTATACTTTTGGTAAAATAAACACACACACACACACACGCATGCATATACACATACACACAAATATATAAATATATTAAAAATTACAACCAGCACAAATGTATTTGCAAATAGGTGTACCTTAGTAACATAATAGTTATTTTAATTGACAATTATATATTTAATACAATAATATAATTATAATATATGCATTATAAAATCTGAATTGTGCTGGGTCTGCTTTTCTGCTTAAGTAAAGCTAAATGGACTGTGGGTTGTACTCTGTAGTTGAGTTTCGGGCTGCTTTCTTGTTGCTGGCGACTTCCTCCCGTCTGCTTATCTGTGATTTCAGAATGAGAGTGAAGAGAGGGTGACAGGAGAACATGCTTGCTCGGTGAGTTGGCAGAATTTTGTTCGGCCACAATTTTGTGGCAAAAACAGGACGGCCTGCAATGTAGCAGCCCGGCCAGCCACATCCCGTATCAAAGACCAGCTTCTTTTCAAATACCTCTGCAGCTACATCTGTTCCTCTCCCATGGAGCCATGGAGCCTGTGTCCCTCAATGCAGTCTGTTTTCTCAATAAGGCAAAATGACTGGTAGGGGTTTAATTGCTGATATGCCAAGGAACCATGAGGAAGGAGGACATTTTATTTTTTATGTTATTTTTTTAATCCTGGGTTCATAATTTTTTGAAGCAATAAATGAATGTTTTGTGTTTAGCATACATTTTGAGAGATGTGACCAGGAAGGGGTTAAACATGGCCCTGTAGCCACATCCTTTCGGCTATTCCAGTCCTTAATCTTCCTTTAATGATATATAGGCAGTGTCATGTGAATTATCTCCAGTATTCTGCAGGGTGAAAACACAATAGCTGTACATGGATAAGGATTTTGTATCCCTGTAGGCATGAATTTAGGAATTGGCTAAATTGTTAGCGTAGCGCCAATTCTATGCTTCTCAACTTCTCCACTGCCGTGTTTGATATTATGCTAAACTCATTTAGTATAACGTCGTTCTGAATTTCAGATTTCAGAGAGGACTGAGTCCCTGAATCGCCCCCTGAAGAAAAGGTATTTTCCTTCTCAGGATTATTCAATCCCCCCCCCCCCCCATTTTATGGACCATTTTCTGTATCTCCTGAAATCCCAGAGATTTCTGGTGTTCAGCTGGAAGAGATGTCTCTCCCCTGACCACATATGGCTGGATGAGCAGACCATAGACTCAAAAAATGGTTCTGCATTGTTATTGCTGTGTCTCTTTTGCCTGAGGTGATTTATGAGTTAGGTAACTGTAAGCAGATGTCCCAGTTTTCTTTGGTGACTGGTGAGCGATACTGTCTCGGAGGTCTGTAAGCAATTGGTCAGCCGTCTTACAGTGGAAGGAGGTTCAAATTTAGCAATGACAATATGAAACTGGAACCCAAAGGCTAAATTAGTACGAGAAAAGCCATAAAAACTATCCAGTCTATCATAAATCAGTCGGATGCCAGAACAGTGAGTGATGACATCATCAGAGGTGCCAGTAACTCACTGTCTGTAGAAGTTAGGAATGTGAAAATAGATGCAGTACAGAGTCTGGCTTCTCCACCAGTTAAGACATGATGGGACGATAACAGACTCCTTGATCCTCTGTTCCACAGAAGGCATGATATCATCTTATTAGTTTACACACCTTTCAATCTACATTTGTCATTGTCTTTGTAGTGAGACACAAAGAAAATGACTTGTGGCTGACATTCATCATATTGTAACAATGTTTTTTTTTGTTCCCAATTCCTGTTTAATGGAGCGGCAGTATCATTTATGACTCATGGCCGTATTAGCTGCCAAAAGTGCTCAAGGTTTTTCTATATTTTTTGAAAATGTGAATTGCCTGGATATTTTTAAGTAGGAAGCAGTTTTTCTGGCTCTGATTCCGGTCTGGTATTTGTTGATATGATAGAGTCGACCTCAAATACTCAGTGTTTTAACGGCTGTGTAAGCTTTTATTATTGCTTCTTTAATTTTCAGAGCTATAAATTAATGTCATTCAGTGGGATCAGATACACATTTTGAGGCCTATAGTCAATGTTCCCAGAAGCCCCTGCTTCTCAGGTTAAATGCAGGCTAAATGCAGAGGACACATTTCGTTGTTGTGCACTGTGTGCTGTGGTGTGTCAACAATGATCACTGATTACCAAATTCTAAATTCGTAATCCCAGTGGATGTTGACGTTGACGGTGGAAGTTTAAATGTAAGCACACAGATATAGGCTGGAGGACAGACAGCCCTGACTCCAGCTGCTTGTAAAACGCGAGGCTCATTTATACGGTGGCCGCAGTAATTGTTATGAAACTAAAAGTAACTGCATTGTCTAGGTTGACGTTCCATTAAAATGAACCTTCTTGAACAGCATGTACTTAAAACATTGCAAATTGCAATTGCAATTATTTTTCATCATGAAAAAATCCATCCATCCATCTTCCTTAAGCTGGTCAAGGTCACGGGTGTATGTGGGGGGCTGGAGCCTCCCCCAGGCAACACTGGACACGAAGTTGGGCTACACCCTGGATGGAATGATAAAATATATTTATGAGAAATTGACACAAACCCTTTAAAACCACCTTTGAAATGTGCTATTCTGAATTTACACAATAAAAAATAAAGCAATGATTTACAACATCCAGAGTTTCCTTGACCATTTAAACTTTTTATAGCCACAGAATTGAAACATTTCCTGACTGACTCTAACAAATGTATGGCTGATGCAATTTTATTTCTATGAGCCAAATGATCTTATGAAAAAAAAAAAATTTCACGAAACGTAGACCTCTATGATGAAATAATTGTTGTAGATAAGATAGAAAATGAATTCTCACATAGACATCCCAGTGGGCTGGGTGCACACATACATCTCAAACAGCACTATTTTCAGCCAAACTTTTCTACTTCTGTCCCAATTTGCTTTTCAGAAGCTCCTTCAGAATTATCTATAGATGATTTGTGTCTCCTGAGAAAACAGGGAACAGCCCCCATGCTGTCATATCCAGAAGATAATGGTTTCTCATTTTCTTCTGCATACCAAAATCTGTCTGTTTTTGTAATTTTTCTTTTTTATTTTTGTCAAACACTTTTAAGCTCTGGTCAGCTCTGGATAAATTGGCATTTATCTGCTTTTATCTTAGTAACTCAAACATATTTACAACAGTTTTCTAACTGTTTTTCATGATTTGCTTCTTTAATCTGTACTTTTTTTCTGGATTAATGAAGTATCTTTCTGCTCATCTGTCTGTCCGTCTGTCTCTGTTAAATTTCAGTTTGAATTTGTCTGAAGCAGAAATAGTATCGGCCTTCAGGGAACTGATATTGAATCTGCATTGTCCATGTGGAGAGTTACAAAAACACAAGATGTTGGTGTCCTGAGGCTGATAATCCTCAGGGGATTCCCAAGGAGAGGATTCTGTAGTGCCCCCCCCACTAGGTCTGGGGGCTGGGGGCAGTTGTTTCTGTTTGGTGGCTGGTGTTCAGATCATGGCTCACGTGTGTTTTTTTGGTGTCGGCTTTGTTTTGAAAACAGTAACAGCGTTAAGAAGACCCAACCCCCAGTCCTCATCACCAAAATTGATGACAGGCTGGAGCAGTACAGTCATGCCATTGAGGTAATCCTCCAGCTCTGTCTTTTTTGTGCCGTCCTTCCGCTGGCCTTGAACGCCACAGCGGTGGCCCAATTGATAAGATGAATCCTCTTTCTGTATTCCGAATCTGTTGGGACACGTCCCCTTTTGTCCTGTTCTTGAGAACCGTACTCTGCCAGATGAGAAAGCATACAGTTGTCCCCCTGTCATAGTTCGACGTGTGTTTCTGTGAGGTAAGGTGAGACTTCCGTCACGCCTTTCTGTGTATGTGATGAACTATTCCGCCCCCAGGGCAGGCTGTGTCATTTTTGTGCCCTCAGGCCAGCGATGATGTGGTCCACACAACGCCCTTGTTAGTGAATTACAAACACACGTTGTGATTCAGGGAGGTTAGGTCACTGAACTGACTGCGAGGTCAAGCAGAACACGTTTGCCGACATTTCCTGAAAATCCCCATTCCTTATCCTCAAAGGACATGAATAAACACTGTTCCATTGTCCCTGCCAGATTTTTTTTCTATTTTGCCCCCATGTACTGAATTAGTTCTAGAAAGGAAACAATGTCAAATGAATATTCTCCTGTTTTGATCTGATTTATTGATGTTGAAAACCTGACGCAAAAGTGCACGTTAAAAAAAGGGCTCCATAAGAAAGTACAAGAATTTGTGTAATCTTTGGTTCTAGGTTATAATGGGATCAATCACCCATGTAACCCATGCTGTGCCTTACAGACCTCCTCCAAGGACCCCAAGGCATCCAAACAGGCTCTGATGGATATCCCAAGCCCCCCGGAGCCCGTAGCCTGCAAGAAAAGCCTTTTCGAAGCCGGGGAGGCCTGGAACCAGAACCCCAACAAATGCATGCCTTTGAAGGCAAGAATGGACCGCGCTCTTCCTACCCCGATACGTCCCTGCAGTCTCTTAGGCCTTTCTGTAGGGGCTGCCAATTCCATTCACTGCCATTGCTCTGAAGCTGCCTTTTTGAAACACAGAGGAATGCTTTGCAAATTATACAGAGGTCAAAATGTGATATTCTCTGGTGTCCCAGCTTGGTAAACAGAGGAAACCCAAACACTGTAAAAGACAGAATTGTAATTGTCGCTCTCATCACATGGACTAATGCCCAGCATTGATTAGGAAGGTTCTGCATTCCAACCTAACCATGTGGGAAGCATAACCAAATATCTGCTGGTTTTTCCCATCTTATTAAATTTACGGGGGTAGGAAAACTTGTGGAACACTGGGATACCAAGTTATCAGGACTGTGACCCCCCAGTGCTATTTATACTCTTCCTACCCCCCACTGGATTTAATTGCCTAATTAATTCTAGCATGCACAAGGTTGCTTGAGGTAAGCAGAATGGCATGAGAACAGCTCATGGGGGAGAGGAGAATAATCCAGGGGCGAGTTGTGGCTGAAACATCTGAGCACCTCATGCCTATATTTATTCTTTTACTGATCCCCACAAACATGTCGTTTTGTTTTTTTTTCTTTTGACTTATGGAAAGCTTACCCAGATTTTTGCTATTCTGTTGCTCCCCTACTGAACATCAGGTCTCCACAACAGACCTCTGAGCGTGCACATACAACACTGTGCAAAACTTACGCAACTGAAGGAAATGTTTAAAGCTATTTATCTGAGTAGTAAGCATTAGGAACAGCAAAATTCACATCACTGGCATCAAAGTTCACGATGCGATTGCCTCAGTTAAAAAATTGTGCGCCAGATACAATTGTGCAATTGGATACAATGAACTCGGGATGCAATGTCTCTAACAGCTTTGCATCAGCAAAATCCAATTATTCATTATGAATTATTAATAGAGTAATTTTTTAGTTCATTTATGATTTGCTGTCTGCTTAAGAAGAACCAAAGAAATAAGCTCAAACCATCTGCGCCATAATTTATTGTATAGCGTCATATTCTTTTGCATCGTATCATGCTGAATCACATTGTGTTAGAGCCAACTATCTTGAATTGGACTGCATCGCAATGGGAACGACTCATGTTGCGGTTTCTTTATATGTATTGGATTGTTGACAGTGCATTGAGATGTACATCGCATTGGCCTCCGAGAGATGATCATCCCTAGTGAGTGCATGTTCAGCATATGGAGACAACACAAAGGGAACATTGCACACAAGTTCCACACACACAGGGAGCCATGACAGCTGGTCCCAGAAGTGTGAGGCAGCAGTGATAACCACCTCTGAATTTGTTTTAGAAAGTCAATGAGGCATTGATTAGCGAAAGTGTGCAAGTGCTCGAGTCAAAAAGTACATGGGAGTATTAGATGGCTGCTGCAAATACTAGGGTAGGAGATACTTAAGGAGAGGTTTTTAAGTAGTAACGCTGACACACTTCCATAGACATAATATCATAGTTTTGCACCAACATAAAGGTCATTTAAATGTCATTTTCTTTGGCTACCTAAGACTTTTGCACAGTGCCGAATGTGATTTTTATATATGAGTATATTGTATTTTATGTAAGTAAGGTTTGGTATGTAGCTGCACAAACACTGTGTCTGACTGTGTGTGGCCGCCTCTGCCTTGTAGATCCCTTTGATAAATCTGACACAATATCAGTCTTGAGATAGTTCAGTCCCATTGGGGTCAGGTCTTCCCTTTGTTTGTTTTTCACATTCCTAGAGTAAAGTGCTCTGATTGGCAGCAGAAAAAAAGAAAGGTGCAAAGAATTAAGGGCACAAGCAGAAGGATCCCAGTCATGCTGCTGATAAATGGCGGTAGGAGTGAGACAGAGTAAAGGCTTGACGTAAACAGAGAAGTAAACGTTATCGTCCATCTTGGTCTATCTTGTCATCTGTCAGGATGCTGAGGGCCTGAAGGTGGGCGTGGTCGACCTGATCAACCAATGGGTGAAGGGCAGCGTGGATGGCGGCAATAAGACCTCCCCCTCTAAGTCAAGTGTAAGTCACTGCAGGCTACAAAAAGGTTCACAAGCCCACTAACATTCTACACACTGATCAACTCTGTTTAAGCAATACAAAGTAAACACAGACATAGTTCCTTAAGAGTTCTCAGTGCATTTTTGGTACAGGAACATGATTAAAATGTACAAAAAAGAAAAATGTATAGCATTAATATGTTTAATGACATAATTATTGCACAAACCAACTTTTATATTTGCATGTGTGAATGAAAAACAAATTACACAGGTGCGTAGGCCTGAGGGAAATCTGATAGACACTAAAAACAGAATTGGAAGCCTGCAATGTTGTTAAACAATAAGGTTTCTTCACCTTGGATAAGTTGAACGTCTTCCTTATGTTCTCCCTGTTCTGCATCTTCTCCTTCCTCAGTTTACTTATTTCAGCTGTCATCATATCTGCTACTCTCCTTAACCTCTTCTTCCTCTAAGGTAACAGTAACCCGCTGTCTTTCTCCCCCTTCTAACGTTTTTAATGTGCGGAGCTGTTCATACTTATCTTTCTGACACCTTGGGAGTTTATTACTCTGCTGGAAATCATAGGAAATCCCAGGTTCCCATGGTTTGCCGCAGATAGCCTTGTGCACGTAGCGTGTAGCTTGTGGACCCATGCAAGGTTCTGTGCCCCTTGGTTCTTCCTCCTCTTTAAACGTGTCTGAAAGCTATTTCCAGGTGTATTTCTGTTGCTGTTATGTGGTTAGACAGATGGTTTCCTCTCCTTTTGGTTTTACAGTGATGTCTAATATTGAGTGACTGTCTGTGGGTAGAATGGAAAAGAAGGTTTCTCCTCAAAGCGTGTTATGTTCCCAAAAAAACAAGAGGCAAAGAAAAAATACAGGAGGGGAGGGGGGAGAAGGGTCTGTCCTCGGGTGCACGTCCCACTTTTATAGCTCTTGGAGTCGGAGCCAAAAATTTACACTGGACTTATTGTTAGTTCTACACTCGTGTGGGGGAGAAACCAGATAGTGTCTGATGCGACTTCCTATAGCAAATACTGCCCCCTAGTGGTCAACACGATGTTTTTCAGAAGGTGTGCACACCAAGTCTTATTCCACATGCAAGTTCTTGTCCAGGTTTTCACAGCTACCATCCGGGTTCTTTCAGGATATTAAAGCTGGAGATGTGCTGCACAAAAAGAACATGTGGGAAACCATAGGAGACGCCTCCTCTGCCGGAAAACCGGGGCCTGGGGCCAAAGTAAGTGGCGTCGCCACCATTGGGGCTTGAGCGAATTCTGCAGCCAGTCGGAGGAGCCGACAGCTGACACTGTGATGAATTCCACCAAGTGAATCAAGGCATGTGAATGATCACCTGCCCAGACTCAGCAGAGATGAAGGCCGTTTCACATTACTGTGGTGCAGGTGTGTGTGGGGGGGGGGGGGATCAGAGCTCCTCCATACCCTATTCATTACTGCAGGAGAAGAATAACCCATAGAACCTGGCTGTCAACTGTCACCTACATCCCCAAGTGAGAATATGAAATTACACAACTGATCCTGAAAGTCGCAGTGGAGAGTGTTCACACGCGTTAATGATTTGGTAAAATGCAAGTTGTAAATGCAGTTGTTCGTGTGGTAATTGTTTTCTTGTATTTTAGACAACGCCCTCTGGAAAACGATACAAATTCATTGTGACAGGCCACGGAAAATATGAGAAGGTTCCTGTAAACGATACTGAGAATGATTACGCAAATGGAAATTCAGGTAAGATGTCAAACACTAGAAATTTCCACATAATTACCACATATATGTTAGGTGTTATTTTTACAAACAAGAAATAATAAAAGGCTTTGGGGTTTTAATTCAGATCTCTGCTGAATATTAAGAACTGTGATGGTCAGCATAATGGCTTACTGACATGGTTAGTTATTTTCTCTGGTTACCTAGTCCATTCACTTTGCCTATAGTTAACCAGGGCCCGGGGCAAAGGCTGCTAGTTAGCTGCTAGATGAATTCCCTCTCCCTACCTTTCTGTTGGGTGCTGCAGAGGGTATTATGTATGGAGACCCATCTACAATAATTAATGACGATTAGGCAATTAAACCAGTTTGTAAATATGTGAGGCTGTTTAATCTATAAAGAATTCCCAGGCCTTTGCAATTTTTTGCTTGTTTACCGGCATCATGCCAATCACAGACCATGTCTGTGTGCACTTAGGTAACACTGTTACTTCACACATGCAGTGTTCCTGCATTGCAGGAGTGTTTTTTTTCTGCTATATTTTACAAGATTTTAAGGTGGCTGACAAAATGTTTCTTTAAGAAAAATAGAAAATTGAGATTATTTTACCTATCATTTACGATTATAATTGAATGGGCCAAGCTTTCATTATAATTTGCATGCAACTTGATAGGAATGAGCATGTTTGTCATGAACAAGTTGGGTGACGGATACAGCAGATGACTGAGGTAACCTAATGCTCAGCTCCAGCAGGGAGCTATTCCTTTTGCCTCAGCTGTCTCTGACTTTGCTGCCCACTCCAAGATGCCTTCCCTATACGCTGTGCCCTTGTCAAGGAGACACAGGCAGAGGTGGACATTTCAGGTCTAGAAAATAAAAATCCAGACCAAGATTTTGTTTCACCCAACCAGTTCAGTATAGCTTATAAGTATAAGTGACAGTCACAGCATACTCATCTGGTCCGTTGAAGCAAAATCTTGGACTGGATTTTAGCTTTCTGGACCTTAAATGTCCATCTCTGGACACAGATGTTTGGCAGGCAGAATTTCTTTCATACGGGACTCCCAGTGTCACCACAGCGTGTGCAGTGTGCGTGGTCGCTGTCACTTCTCTGTCTGATTCCATGGCTTCACACGCATGACACTCTGCCAGGTGGCAAAACTCCATGGTTATGAGTATGTCACAGAAGTAGTGAGTGGGCAGGGATGTAAAATGACTCCAAATTACTGGTTACTAAATTAAGCTAAGCTCTGGGGCCCAGTGAATGCCCCAGCTCAAAATACAGTGTAACCGCACCCTGTCACTTTCTCAGTGCAAAGACTATAGCACATCAGGAAGGTCAAAAGGCACCATCACTCTTCGTTAAAAGCTCCAAGGAATTACACATCCATCCATCTATCCATCCATCCATCCATCCATCCATC
>JAODJW010000019.1:5182124-5193955 GCA_026777045.1 Hyperopisus bebe
ATTATTATTATTATTATTGTTGTTGTTGTTGTTGTTGTTGTTGTTATTATTATTATTATTATTATTATTATTATTATTATTATTATTAACAGTAGTAGTAATATTTTTAGTATTATGGTTATGTCATTCCTGACTGTGTCAGCTTATAGCATAGTCTCTATATAGAGATGATGGATGTATATTTAAGCAATTAGGTTGCGTATGTTTAATTGTTTAAGGGCGTGGAGTATAGTGGAGTATTAAGTGTAAGATGTTTTTGAGACCTTTTCATGTGCCGTAACGATGTCGGACTCAGAAGGTTTCCAGCACTGCGTTAAGACCTGATGGTGCTTCTGGTATTGCAGAACCATCTCCTCAAAAAGTCTAGTTTTAGTGATCTAAGTACATGTGTGAGTGACATAATCTGTCCACAGCCTATCCCACTGTAGCAATAAGGAAAACTTGCATCTGACCCACTAGCAGTGGTGATTAATACTGGAGTTTAGTGGAGACGATAAGCAAGAGAGCTGGGGATGTGTGCATGGTGTGATAGGAGAATGCTGCATTGCTAGATGGTGACCAAAATGATCACCGCACAAAGGAACATTAGCCAATGAGCCAAGGAATTCTTACAGCTGTTTTCATGTTCCTTTGAAAAGTATGCCGTGTTTGAATGCATAATTCAAACAGGCCGAGTCACTCACCAGCTCTATGTGCTGAATGTGCAACAATGCTTTTGGTCAGTTTCTATAAATGTGCCAGAGGTAGATTGTTCAGTTGCAGAAAATAAATACTGAAACCAAGATTCTGTTTCAACCAACCAGTTGAGTATAAGGAGTCAGAGTCACAGAGAACTCAGCTGGTTGTTTGAAACAAAATTTTGGTCTGGATTTTTGCTTTCTGGACCTGAAGTATCTACCTCTGAAATCTCACAATTCAGGGTTGTGATCTTCTTTAATTCCACTGTTTTATTGCTTTTTTGGGAAAATGAAGAATACGAAGGGGAAGGTAAAAAGAACAAATTAAAAATTCAATATTTACCTTATTCAAAACTAATTTGTTACCATTTTCACTAGTTTGCTTGCTTTTGTCATTGGATTACCATTTACTTTTGGCATGGTAGACACAAACTCACCAATACCTGTCGTCTTTATTATAGCTTGCTGTGTCAGTGGTATTAACTAGTGTAGAGGATTGAGATTTTGTGTATATATAATGCAAGGAGAAAGAAACATTTCATAAAGTATCTGACAATCCTTTCTGCAGATAAAAGTTATATGACTTAAGGAATGCTGAATCTTAATGCCAGCTTATCTCTTTATTTAGTCAATTTCACAAAAGCAACCCAACATCTAACAATGAAAACAAGCTATGATACTCTGTAGGCCTTGCTCTCTATATCAGCGATTAATGAAAGGTTTCCAAGGCAAAAAAAATGAAATATTTTGCAGCCACAGGGATATTTCACTTCTTGCCTGGCTCTAATTCCCTCTTCTTTGTAACAAACACCTCAGATTATGGTGATGATGACTGTCCCTCACTTGGTGAACCAGACCAGCTCCATCAAAACTACAACATGCCCTCACCCTTTCTGACCGGAGATTAACCCTCTCAACATACCAACTAGCAGAGTCATAAGCATGCTCTAATTTCCACTGCCTGCTTGCACCCCCCACCCCAATGGGGCAGAGTGGGTGGGGCTCACACAGACCTAAGTCTGAGAAACCAGTTGATACTATAGGCTGGTCAGGTTAGTCAAAGCTCAAGACACAAATTTTTTATTATGCTCATCCCTGAGTTGTTTTTCAAATCTCTTCAGTTTTGATCTCTTTAAGATGAGTCAGAGTGGCCTCTAAGTGACTAAAAATATTAATGACCATTAATTCAGAAGGAAAATTTAAACTTCAGATGATGCAGAAATTCCTTCTATTGCATGTAACAGGTTCAGCCCAAGTGCCCCCAGTATTTAACCCCTGTTTGTTGTATGGTCAGACTCTTTTCTTGTTATTTTCTTGCGCCTACTCTTCGCCCACTAATCCATCACCGTCTTTTCTCCTTTTAATCCAGCAATCTTTATCGGCTCTGATGCCACTTACTTTTTCTTGCACCCTATATCCTTTCGCCAAAAACTGCGCTTTGCTTCTACTGCTTCATGCATGCTATACATCAGTAGACAAGGATGTGGTAGCAGTAGGGGTAGCACCAGAGGTGGCCAATGAGCCAGAACCAGAACCAGAGCCAGTGGAAGAGGTGCATGAAGAGATGCATGAGCAAGGTATGTGGAATGCATATTCATTCATCCTTCCAAACCTCTACTTCACCTGACATGGGGAGATAAAATAGAGCAGTGTTTCTCAACTCAGTCCTCAGGCACCCCAGACAGTCGACATTTTTGCTACCACCCAGTTCCCAACCACCTCTACCAGGAACTTGGTGTTCTTGATTGGCTGAGAGCTGAGAGGGAGCAAAATTGTGGACTGTCTGGGGTCCCCGAGAACTGGATTGAGAAACACTGAAAGACAGAACATTTTTCACACCATCCATACAGGCAGAGTAATAAACGGGTCAAGGAACTGTGCAGACCCCAGGCCAAAATGAAATCTCCAACTGCAGTAGAGGCACCGCCTCTTCATAACTGACCACTGTGAAGAAAATACAGTTTTTCTATATTGTATAAATGCCCCTCAGCCTCCTGCCTAACAGACAGGTTCCTTCCCACAAACCTGATTTCTTCAGAGCCTAATCACGGCTGAAACTGAGGCTCTTCCCATGCTTTACTTTTGCAGTCGCTCCTGAAACTCCTCAAAGACATGTCCGCCTGCAATAATGTCCATCTGCCATAATGTCCACCTGCCACAATGACCACCTGCCATAATGTCTACCTGCAATAATGTCCATCTGCCATAATGTCCACCTGCCATAATGTCCACCTGCAATAATGTCCACCTGCCATAATGTCTACCTGCAATAATGTCCATCTGCCATAATGTCCACCTGCAATAATGTCCACCTGCCGTAATGTCCACCTGCTGTAATGTCCACCTGCCATAATGTCCACCTGCAGTAATGTCCACCTGCCATAATGTCCACCTGCAGTAATGTCCACCTGCCATACCCATCTGTAAACCCAGAGCAGTTCTTTGCTCATAATAATGCTCATTTTGAAATGGCAGGTATTGTGACAGTTTATGGCTGCCTCCAGCTGTAACGTTTTAATTAGTCTAAAAATGTTGCAGTAACACAATGTCTGTTTCACATTAAATGAAATAAGGACATTTTTTCATCAACATGTAAACCTTACTGTATGTAAATCTTGGAAAAATTCTAAAACTTTTCATGCAAATTTTTAATCTGCTCTGCTTTGGTCCCACTTCTTTAATTCAATCAGCAATAGCAAACCAAACTATACTTACAGAGGCGCAGTTAAAACGGCAAACGTGCATGCAGCTGAGCTGAAGGGCCATATCACTGGAACTAATCTTGTGTAATTTGCCTTCGCTTTCCACACTTGCGCATGCCAGAGGCTTATGAGGAGAAAGATATGTTGAGAAATCTTTTGCATTCATGGTTGTGATGTGGGTGGAGGGATTCCACAGCGTCAGCTGTTACAGGCCCCCGTAGTGGGACTCGCTCCTACAAAAAATGTGGATGCACCGCAAGTCTTCCAAATCCATGTGCCCCACCCAAATAAATATATTCCATGTATGCAAGCAGAAACCAGATCCTTAATCCCTCCCAATGCCAAACAAAAGCTAATCCTAAATAGATGAATGAATATGAAACACTCAGCTGTGCTTTGCTGTGCTGCAAATACTCTGCTTATCTATGCTGTGCTCTTCTCTTCCGCATGATGTGTGCCGAACCAGTCGAGGAGGGAGAGCAAGATGGTACTTCGGAACGCTGTTTTCGTTGGGTTGCTGTCTTGCTTGTGTCTTTGGGGGTGATGGTTTTTCCACTCAAAAAAAAATATATTGAGGCACATAAACTACAGCACACACCTAGTTCAGTGGATGTCTGAGTATAGCAGATATTTTGTTTTCTTTTCCTCGCATTGCATTTTTACAGTCCAACTTTTAAAAGGACTTTGTCTAATTTGGCGACTGAGTTTTGACTACAGTGAAGAGTTTAAACTTAGAATAGAGATCTTCAGAAATGGAACATTAAATATTTATATACTAATAAACATTATTTCAGTGACTTCATGGGTCCTTAAAAGGCACATTTTGAAATAATTGTTATGACTGCGTTTTGTAGCATTAACATTAACGAATCTACATTAACAACTTTTAATCGATGTATGACTTAAATGTGGATTACATACTGTTTTCAGTGTTGCCATGTGTCACTGTGTAATTAAAATATCATCGATGGGGGTATTTACATTCTCTTTAACTTGCGTCGACCCCAGACTGATGACAACCAAAAGTTTCTTCGTCTCTGTTAAATCTGCTTATTTCTAACTATTTTTTAAAATTTTACTTTAATCATCAGATGAGAAGCCAAAGTTCAAGTAAGTTGCCTTTCCAATGACCTTGAAGTATTTGAGATTCATGTTATGTCTGTGTGTATGTCCCTTTTGCTCAGAAAATACGAGAGGTGGAAATTTCCGACCCAGAAAGTAAAAATCCAGACCAACATTTTGTTTCAACCAACCAGTTAAGTTTAAAGCAAGGGTCTCCAACTCCGGTCCTGGAGAGCTACTATCTAGTAGGTTCATCCTACCTGGCTTCTGATGAACCATACCCGATCCTGGTATTTGCCTGAGTTTGAGACCCTTGGTACAAAGACTCACAGTCACAGACTACTCAATTGGTTGGTTGAAACAGCTTGGTCTGGATTTTTACTTAATGGACCTGAAATTTCCACCTCTGGGAAATTGCAAATACACCATGTTTGCTTTCATTTAAGTTTTTGAAGTACAGAGACATAATGGTTCGCCTTTAAATCACTGATTTGACTTGATGGATTCTCTGTAGGCCAAGTGCACCTAAGATCCCAGATGGGGAAAAAGTAGACTTTGATGTGAGTAACTCTACGTGTAACATTTGCTTTCCCTTTTACAGTCTTTTGTTCCTTTCCAGTCTTCTACAGTGCAATCAAAGGAAGGCTATTCTGTCAAGTGAGTCTGACCTAATGTAACGTGTTCCTGCAACATTCTGGTCTGCAGGACATCCAGAAGAAACGTCAGAACAAGGACCTCATTGAGCTGCAGGCCCTAATCGATGCTCACTTCGAACACAGGAAACAGGAGGAGGAGGAGCTGATAGCACTAAAAGACAGAATTGTCAGTGGCACGTCTGATTAAGTTCACCATCTTTTATAAAGTGATCACCCCCCCCTGGTGGTTAGAAATGGTAACACCACTTGACACATGCCTCTGTGTGTCCGCAGGAGAAGCGTAGATCTGAAAGGGCGGAGCAAGTGAGGATCAGAACTGAGAAGGACAGAGAGCGCCAGGCGAGACGTGAGGTGGGCATTAGGTGCCACTAAGGTCAGCATGGTGTGAACCACCCTTTCTAACTAACCCTAACGATACTTGGTTCCATTTCCCATTACAGGAGGAGAGGCTGAAGAGAGAGGAAGCAGAAGCCAGGAAGAAAGCAGATGAGGACGCCAAGAAAAAGTCAGCCCTGTCAAACATAGGTTCATCCTACAGCAGCTTTTTGCAGAAGGTGATACGGTTTACCCACAGCATAGCCTTTAAGCCAAAGGATTTGAAATTCAGAATGCTTAAACAAGACTAACTAAATGTTCCATCTTCAGACGACACTCTTCATGCTTTAGAAAGTGCCTAAGCTAAATGCTATTTAAAGATTAATCAAAAAGGAACAATACATCAACTGAAAGGCAATGTTCCATGACCTCTATCTATCTGACGGAGGCATGAGGGCCTTGTTCGTCTGCTGTTGCTCATACAGGCTGACCAGAAAAGAGGCGGGAAGAAGCAGACGGAGAGAGAAAAGAAGAAGAAAATTCTGGCAGAGAGACGCAAGCCTCTCAACATTGACCACTTGAGTGAAGACAAACTGAGGTACGTGGTCTTTTGCTCACTAGGTAACACCTAGTGCACCTAGAAATCAGTGGCTTAGGGGATGCAAATCATGTGCGATGAAATGTAGAAGATAGTGATAGTGATTATGAGATTTGTGACTATGTGGACTGATATGCATCCCCCATGCACCATTACAGGGACAAGGCCAAGGAACTGTGGGAATGGATGCAGACCCTTGAGTCTGAGAAGTTTGACCATATGGAGAAGCTGAAGAGGCAGAAGTATGAGGTGAGTATTTCTCTGGGACTCATATTAGGATGAGTTTGGAGTAGGTAATTGCTCCTATGAAATGCCATGCCATACTAGTACCATTTTAAAAACATTGTAGACCTTCTTTCCAATGCATTTCTTCATCAAGTCTTCATTCTTGGCATAAAAATGAAGGTGACAGGGGGAGTATTTGCCTTTTGCGAAGACACAAGACTGAAAAGACACCTGTCTGTAACAAGGCACTTGCATCAACATCACCTGTTCATAGGATGTCTTATGGTAAACTGAGGAAAAATAATATATCTCTTCCAGTGTTTCCCAACCTGGTCCTTGGGGACCCGGAGACAGTCCACATTTTTGCTCCTTCCCAGCTGAGCAAAAAGTAGACTGCCAGGCAGGGAGCAAAAAAATTTTCCACTGAGGCGGTTATGCTTATCATCCAAGAAGTGATCCTTGTCACACCCAGACGTGAATGCAGATATACTTTGATCCTCCCCAGGTCACAACACTACGTAAGAGAGTGGAGGAACTGAGTAAATTGTAAGTAATGCAGCATAAATGCTAAAGGCACGGCGCTCAGCCCAGAACACATGGTCTGTCTGCATGGGAAGCGCTGAGGGGCTCAAGGCAGCGGGGCAACAGGTCAGCATCTGCAGACAGGTCAAGGTCCACAAAGGAGATGACTAACAGGAAGACTTTTTGCAAACCTGCTGGCAAATCTGGCACTTGGTTCTTTCAGAAGAAGAAAATTTCTGATATTGGGGAGAATTTTTTGCTAAATGTAAATTAGAAAATCAAAATTCGATACTTCCATGCTTCGAAAGAACCTTCCCAGTCTCCTTTTTCAATTGTTCCTTATTGACATAAACTAAACTGTAAGATCTGTTGGCCCAAATGCTATAAGGCCCCTCAAAGGTAAGTGAGTGCTTCTGGGTCAACCAAGCATCTACTCTAAGCTTTCTGCCTAGCTGCATTCTCTAACTGTGGTACAGTCAGGACGTTCCCTCGTCACTTCTGCTCCCTTCTCTTCAATGAGGTAGAAATTTTCAACTTTAACACTCTCCCTATGTCCAGCTTCCAAGGCCCGGCGAGTTTAACTCCTCTGTGCCAAAAGTTACCGTTGAGTTTCCGTAAACACCACAAGGGTCCTCACAGTAAGGAGTGTGTGTGGCTCGGTGTTTGTTTTCTTCCTCAGTCTACAGGCAGCTTCCCACTACTGGTCCTGCTACTGGTGAGAGTCAGGCTTTGACAAGGTAACCCATCCTGCTCACCTTTTAAAAGTGCCCATGTGTCATTTTCAGGTCATCTCTCTCAGAAACCGCATTGATGAGCTGCAGAAGCAGTAAGTACAGTGTGCTGCACCACCCTTCCTCTCCACAGGCAGCGGCACGGCCACCTGTGTATCTCCTTTCTGTGGAGGACCTTCACTTTACTTACAGCATCACAATTTTAGAAAGATGCAACCCCAACTTAGCTTAAGAAAGTCACATCTCTTGACAGAAGTGTCACCAAATTCACTAGGACTTTGAAAATATTCTGAAAATCTAACCAGAAACGTGAAGTCCGACTTCATGAAATGACAGTCCTCAAAGGCTAGATCCACTTACTACTTTTACATTAAAACCATTTTGATTTCATTGAGACAAAAATGACTACCACTTGGACATTAAACCCTTGTAGATTACAATGTAACATGTAACAGACTATACAAGGCCTATGTGCTGGTCTGCTGAAACACAAGCATAAAATACACACAATCAGATAAGTCAGTTAAAGGAAATACTTTCCTTTAATATCTTCTCCATATATAAATATTCTGTCGAACCACAGATACACATTTGCAACACTATGTATGATCAACAAGTCTCGTTTGTCATATAAATTAAGTTGAAGATGCATTAAAAAATTTGACTATGGTCGAATATGTATTGGCTGACAGACCAATAAAGTGAACATTCTATATATCCAATAGCTGAATATATGCAGTGGCTCTTTAAAACATGACCATCTGATTAACACATTTTTTTGCACAAATACTTTCAAGAGAGCCTCCATGCACCAAGGTCTGTGATACTTTTTTTTGTTAAACTTCCCATGAGAAAGAAAAGACATGAATGCTCACGGCCTTGGCATGTTTCCCTCAGCTACACGCACGAAACAACTTTGTCTTATATGTTAAACTGCTATGTTAAAATGGGATGGTAAGTACTGCATGATAGAAGCCGAACCCCGCGTGACACTGGTCACCTTGCAGGTACAGTCTCCCGTAGTGTGAGATCTGGTGTGGAATGACTTCAGCTTGTGGGACCAGGTGCATGATTTAACACCAGACAGTGATTTTTGCTATGCGAGATCTTCCAGTGAATTGGAATCAATTTGTAATAGGATTCCATACTTCAAACATTAGCTAAACTACTTTATAATCATTAAAGTACAAAACAACTTGATGTAACTATGCTCAAGCATCAGTAAAAATGCTAAGTACTTATACAATCAGAAATGACAACTATACATTTAAAAAACTGAATTTGCCCAGCACAGACATTATTTTTGCACATTTCTTTAAAAAGTGATAACTTAAACAGGTATGCCACACTGTGGGTTACCCCACTTAAGTTAGTCACAGTCCTAATTATTTCTGATTAATCACTGTTCTGCCTTCACCTCCAGCTTTGGGAAGGGTACATATCTCTGGAACTTCATCTTGTTGCTCCATTGCCAAAACAGCAGGCAAGAATCGAGCATCATAGGGTCACTGCATCAGGATGCTGGTCAGGCCTGTGACCATAACCCTGCAGCTGTACTCTACGGTGGAAGTGTGACATTTAACCATTAGATCACTGGGAATAACAAATCACAGCCATAAAAGTGGACAAAACCTAATACAATTTCCCACACTGATTGGCAATGAAGAACCTTAGATGCTGAGAAAGTGATCATAAGCATGACTGTGATCCTGTAATTAGGAATGCGGTTATAGTGGGTGTATTATTCATACCCTAGGTGACCTGTAACTTTGGTCCATATAATAATAAAATACCCCACTGAATCTCCAACTAGTTTATGCCCCTACAAAGCTGAAGAGTGACAGGGTTTGCACAAGGCAACATGATGCCGTTCTAACAGCACCATCGCTTAAATTCACCCTGTAAGTTAGAGTCTCACGTAGTTGCCTAAGTAGCTGTCTAATGTAGCTGCCTCTGTGTCTGAGGCAGAGGGAGTCTCACATAGTTCCTCTGCGTCTGAGGCAAAGAGAGTCTAATGTAGCTGTCTCTGTGTCTTAGGCTGAGACAGTCTCATGTAGCTGCTTCAGTGTCTGAGGCAGAGACAGTTTCATGTAGCTGCCTCTGCATCTCAGGCAGACAGAGTCTCACGTATCTGCCTCAGCATCTAAGGCAGACTGAGTCTCATGTAGCTGCCTCTGCATCTCTGCCACATTACAGCAGCAAGAAGGGAGCTGCCGCCCGCCGCAGGAAGTAAAGAACCCCCCCGGGAGGCCCCACACCCAGCATGCCCCTCTCTTGTGGCCCGGACCATGGACCGCTCCTATAGGGGACCCCCTACTGCCACAGCGATCCAGACCCCACCTACACAATTGGTACAAACACGACACACACTCCAAGTCTTCCCGCTCATCTCACATGGTAAAAAAGCTTTTTGCTGCTGTTATAGAAATAGCCCCCACTGTGCCCACTCACTCTGGACTGCTGTCTGGTAAACAGTATTTTTTTTGTAAATAAAGCATAACCCTTCAACAAAATCTGAATGTCTGTTTGCTGTTTGCCCATAAGCAGGTATGCAATTGTTGCTCAGAAAATGGCACCCCCCTCAGACGTTAGCATGGTGGGGGGAAGGGGTGGGGGGTTCCCTAGCCATTACATTTGCCTTAGAAGATGGCACCCTATGTCTGCCAATGTCACTAATGGGTTGACCAGCCCTGCTCTGATAAAGTGATTATTATAATACATATTATCGGCCACATGGCTTTGAATGGGTATACATTTGATACCAGATTCAGTGACTCCAAACAAAAATGTGCCAACTCAACATGTCAGTGTGAAGGGGCTGATGTTAACACCAGGCACTATTTCCAGGACCAGAATAAGAAATTAAAATTTAGGCCAATTAGGCTAGTTAAAAAAAAAAGTCGTCCTGGTATAAGCCAGATAAGATTTTTACTAGGCCACAATGTTTCAATTTTCAAACGTGAAGAGCAAGCAGTAATAAGTTACAATGTAAAAAGTATAGCATTTAGCAATTTCCATGAACAACGTACTCAATCCGACATACAAACACCTTCGTTGCGTTAACTTAGACATCCGCACGCTCAGTTTTTTTTATATATAATTATAATAGGTTTTTTTTTAATTAGTGGGCGAGTTTACGTTTCAGTCCTGTGTGTATATCTTCTGTATAAAGGTAGAATGCTTATATAAAAGTACGGTGAAAATACAAAAAAATTAATTACCAAGCGCATTTATTTACTTAAAGTAGCATACGTTTTCGTCTGAAAACGGGGCGTGAATTCTACAACAGGGTTGCCAACTTTCAGACACCTGGCGTGACACCCCGGGTCTCTGACTCTCACCTAACGCAAGAAATCTTACAGCAATTCTGTATTATTCCAATATAAACCTATAATTAGCTATATCAAACCACACAGACTATTTACTAGGTAATAAAATTCGTACATACATGTAAATGCGTATGCAGGCTTATCTCGAACTGAAAATCTCACGCCAGCCAGCTGACCAAAGTTTGCAACTCTGATATAAGTTAACGTTTTAAATTTTGAACATGTCTCGACAGCGGTATCCTGAATGCAATATGTTTGTATGCACAAATTGGTCTGGTTCGAGTAGAAGAAATGGTGAGGGACAGTTTGGATAGAACGACCGAAGAGGAAAAAATTAAAAAACGTAATTCTAACCTCCTATTGAAAAGCGAGAGAAATGCGTAGAAGGATCTAAAAAAAAGTCAAGCTACATCAGCAACAGGGTTTACAGTGCGCGCCAGGACGGCGGCTGACGGGGCAGCAGCTATGGTAATGTTTGCGGAGACGGCCCAGCACTCCTCCAGAAGATGGAAAAATTCAAGTAACATGTATTTCTGATATGCTTTTCTATATAATAGGTTAACCTTATTTTATTCACGTAGGCCTGTAATTCAATTCATATGAGCAATCCTGTTTATAGTAATTAATATAATACTGCACTTGTACAAACACCAGAAATTCAACAAATAACAACAAATTAATAATACCGCTTGGTGTTATTCCAGAAATAATATTTTTAAAAGCGGTTAACACTTCTCAGTTTGCTTCCGAATCCACAAAAATACTCTAATATATCCTACCTGTAGGTGTTGTGAGATTAACTACGTTTACAGCGACCTGAGAATTTAACAGAAACACAAAAAACACCTTGCGCGACGATGCTTCTATTAACCCTTTAGACACACTGCTGAAATTATTTTAATGAATTCATTATTTTCTAACTGTGGAAGTCGCACCTCAGTGGTACCTCAGTTCTCGAACTCATTAGAACTCGAATTTCTTAAAAGTCGAACCAACCAGTTCGAAAAAAAAAAT